>JAECUM010010169.1:0-123781 GCA_016617855.1 Megalonaias nervosa
CAACATTCAGCTGAGTACTAGAAGGTTGTGCCAGATCAGTACATGGAGATGGAACAGCTGGCAGATTCACCTGGAGAGAGGAAATTTAGCTGAAGGCTAGGGCATTAACTGTATCATGCTGATGATGATTACCATATGAAATTGTTTATGTAACAACCCACACCTAGACAATTTGTGATTTTATAATGATTATTGGACCCTTAATGGGCAATAGTTGAGATAGTAGCATTCAAAGAAAGATTGCCTAACATCAAATTACAGTAAAACACACAACAACCCTCTTGGTACCCCCAACATAACACCAAAACCCATCTTAAGCAGACACATCTGGGAACTGGAAGATTGCATCAGAAGATAGGTGATTTATTACATTGGAAATTTAGTACTAGGACCTTGAAGATATTACTGTTTAAATTATTTATTTACAGGTGACCTAGGTGCAGGTTTTACTCTATTTTGTATTTTCTTGTATCCATACTTATTTATATCACTTTAAGTATATTCTTCCCTAGGTATCAAGATTCACTTCATAGTGACAACAACAACATTAATAATAATAATAATAATTAAAGAACATAACATAGCTGAAGAATCCATTTACCTTGAGGCCGTCATACAAAGGAACATTTTTATATATAAATATACAAACAGAAACACAGACACCCCATCAAAAACTCAAGATTGTTCTACATCACCGAACTGTAGTTTGTTTTTTTGGTAATTTTTCCAAACAACTTATCATTTGAGTAGGGACTAAGGTAGATCATTGGCCATTTCAATTGCTTCAACTTCAACCAGATCGCTTTTGTTTCCTAACCTGTGGTAAATTTCTTACAGTTTCAATTTCTTCAACTTCAACCAGATCGCTTTTGATTTCCTAACCTGTGGTAAATTTCTTATACTATGATCAAAATTTTAGTGAGTCCTTTGTTCTTGTGATGTGTGTACTTGGATCAGTTTGGATCCAGCGTGTGTGTCACACGGGTGATTAACATCTATTCTCACTTACAAGTAAAATCCAGCTGCAAACTGCATATCCAGGTCTGCTGTTATGTAATGCGCTGGCAGAAGTTGGTCTGTGCAATTTGTTAGGAGTAATCAGTAGAACAAACAACATAGACCCAGGTCTGCAGATGTAATATGCTATGACAGAACAAGATCTTTGCTGTTTGCAATTTGACTTGACTTATAATTACAATCACGTTTTATTTACTTACAAGCGAGTACATATGGTAAGCTACATTGAGTTCTTACTGGTGTTTATTGTTGTCACTGACCTGGAAGAAACAATAACCACAAACTAGAACTGAATGTGGCATCTTTTACTCCATGACAACAGAAATGTAGGCCTCCAGTTTGATCCAAGTGGACAAGATATGAACCAACAGAAAAACTTCGTGTAAAAGCGGCTATTAAATGAACAGTAAAATACTTAAATCACACAAGTGGCACAAATTTTGAATGTCTCCTTGATGGAATACATGTTGTCAGCGGATGAATATGCTGTTGACATAAAAATATAAACACAGAACTGGACCACTTGAGTTAGTCACAGTATGTTAATTTGTAGAAGCGGAGTGGGTGTTGTCAGAGGTTTCTCTTTTTTACTGTTTGAAATGAGTGCCTTTGCCTGCAATGACTCACTCTGATGAATTGATCAATTTAATGAATATAAATGCAAATGAGTAATAACTATTCAAGAATGTTGAAGATTAAAGTAACTTGTATAGGGTAAATATCATTTTATATATTCTCTTAATCGATTTAGCAAAATTATCAATACATCAATGAATCATTTAATGGTTAGAATTCTGGAGTTGAAATCATTTGGTTATGGGATGTAAATCCTGCTTAGACTGGGTCCATTGCCTGGGCACTAAATAGCCTTCCATTTGCTGATCAATCATCCAGCCTAGATAATTTCAGCTGGAAATGGGTCACAACATCATTTGTCAAACATAACTTGTAACTGTTTAACACCAATATTATCATTAAATTATCTCGCCCACCCTGACTTAACCTTAAATTAACCAAATTAAATTACACATTAAATTAACCTAAGTTTTTTAATTTATCAACATAATAGGCATATAGATCAAAATGTGGTCTCGTGTCCACACAATTTTATCTAATTTTTTTCCATTTCTTATTTTTTGCTTTATTACAACATCAGTAGTAACCATTATGATGAGTTTGGAGTGTGAAAACTTGGCATCCAGTTTTGTGTTAGGCTGCAAATGAATATTGCATGCCATTTTTGATTGATAGCTAGGCAGTCCAGAAAGATCACTGAGCTTTTAAACATCTGCCATATTTACCTGTTTTTCTTTATTCATATCTGGTGTTGAACAGGGTAAACAGAGGTTTACCTTTGGATAATAAGTTGGAAGATCAAACTGTACTCTTTGCATGAACTGAAGTAATCTGGGTCTGTGGTTTTTGGCACACATGTTGCATAATTAGATATGGTGGATTTGTTACACAGAAGAAGAAAAAACATCAGGGGCTGACTATCATTTTCATCCATTTCTACTATTGTGTGAGGGCTGAATGAAATGGTCCAGCAATATTTTGTTGAGAATTCTTTTTCAGATATATTAAATAAATGCAGACATACTTATTTATAAATTTATTTATATATTTATAGAGCTAGAATTGTGTTTAGAAAGCATTAATGCTATGCCAGATTCCATTTTTCAGTG
The DNA here is from genome assembly GCA_016617855.1 of Megalonaias nervosa. NCBI lineage: Eukaryota > Metazoa > Mollusca > Bivalvia > Unionida > Unionidae > Megalonaias > Megalonaias nervosa. The sequence continues at coordinate 2,703 of JAECUM010010169.1, forward strand.
CATGAATATCCTGCCAACTAACTTAAATACCAAATGTAGCTATGAAACATGAATTATAGGTCACATTAATAAGCTGCTAATAGGAAGGTGCTGTACTTACAAAGACACATCTGCACAAAAAATGTTGCTTCACTTTACATCAGTGCATGGGAAACATTTACATGGAAAACCTTTCCACTCATTGAACCATAAAATATGTCACAGTGACCTTCATTTGGTGGAAGACTTGCACTTCTCAAAAGATATTCAGTCAATAACAAAAGAGCATGAAATCTGACCTTAACAAGTGCAGTTTCAAGAATTTTCAGAAGTGTTACCCATTGGGGCAAGCCACACACACACACACACACACACACACAAATAAAAGGGCCTAAAAACTGATGGTCTGAGGTCTGTGACCTTCAATTTTCATGATCGAACCTAATAGCTAAATTTGTCAGTAGTTCATAAGACCTGTAAGGTTTCCAAGAAAATAAAGAATTCATCTGCAGTCTCAGAGTTGTTACTGCATTAAGTGTGACATGTAAACAGATATCTGTAAAAGTCCGTTCCAATCAATGTTACTTGAAGTGTACTTACACTTTGCCCTGTACAAGACAGTCATGCTTGGAAATTGTGCATAGAACAGAGTGCCAGTCTGTGCTATTCTTGCCTCTGGATTTGAGTATTAGTCCACATAAAAACTATGATGTCTAAAGTCAAATCTTGTTCAAAGAGACTTAAATGTCTTGTTCCTTTGAAACAGAACATTCTAGCCATTCAACAGAAGCCTTACTCAAGGAGACTTCTAAATACCTGGCCAAAAGATATGGGCAAATTATGTGATGCATACTCAATTCGTGAGGTTGAATTAATCACCATCTAAAACACTGAAACATAAACTGACCTTTACACATGGTTCCACTACCATGGACATGACTGACAATCATGATGAGTCATGATTTGTTTTTGCTAATTTCTTCCGTGACAAAGTGAAAAATATCAGACATCAACTTGATAGCATCATACAACCTGGCCTGCCCTCACCTTACAGCTATGATACACAGAATTTCAACAACTTCCATTCACATTTCAGCATATAACTAAAGATTTTCAGTAAATAGTCCTAAAGAAGTGTGCCTCCAAGTCATGTGAACTTGATCCAGTTCCTGCATGAGGCTATACTGCCTTCTCTGACTGACATCATAAATTCTTCTCTTTCTGTGGAACCTCTCATTCATGTCAAAAGTCTCAGCAAAAGTAATTCTGTCTCACAACAATCATCCATTGACATCATTGTAGGCACAAGGAATTATGGTTAGCAAAGTTCCTACATTATTAGCTAGGGTAAGAAACCAAAATTTATTGTTGCTGTCTGTAACATTATGAAACAAATTCCAAATTTAAGCAGAAATTGGAGCAGTTTCATAGCATGTGTCCCAAGGGCTATAGGCTTGTTGTAGTGGACAGTAAAATGACTTATATATTTCCTTTAGCAATCAACAAGGCGAAGAGAAGAGTTTGCAACATGATGGCTACATAACATCTTTGTACAGAAGTTTGTATTCATGATTATTAACTAAATTTTGCTGAAGTAACTGATCTAGTATTTCAAGTTTTTTTGCTAATGTTTCCTGCTTGTTTGTTGGCTGTTAGTAATTTTAGTCATGCTACAAGCTTCGATGAACATTTGTAGTATTTGATGCCAGTGCCTTTCTTGGATTTAGTTACATATCTAGTTCTAGGTCTGAATCTAGCGCTTGGTCCAGGTTAATTAATGTTTTTTTTTTTCAAAGCTTTCTCTGACCTTAAACTTTCTTAATGCCAGGTCACTTTTTCTGGCTTTTCTGCTAAATTATGTTTCCATCTGCATTGTCTTGCCTATAACAATTGTTTGTACTCCTTTGCTGGTACTGATCTTCTGTCCTTGAACTTTTCAGATGATGTGGAAATATCCTCAGTAAGTTTTTGTAGCCCTTTTGGTGAATTCTTCAAGCTAATCACACCCTTCACACTTGTGGTTCATATATGGCCTCCAAGATTTGTTCAGATTCTTGTTCCTGTAGCTGTGATGTCCGCACTGTTAGTTTTTTAGTGCCCAAAGCTGTTGTCCTGAAATTTGTTCTTGCTGTTTCTATTTGGTATTTAATGCCAGCAGCAACTTTGCTAAGATGGCATCAGTAACCTTCTGGTCTTTGATCTGTTTATGTTGTTTTTCTATCATGTGCAGATGCTGTCTCACTTTTTGTTATTATTACAGGCTCAAGTTATTTTTTTATGCTACACTGTGTTGAAATTCTTGCTTGTCTATATTTTCTATAATGACACAAACATGTAGTTGCTTCTGCTCAATGTACTTACGCATAACTTTAGCTTTATCTTTTGGCTTCTCTACTTGGACAAATGGCATTATACATTGCTTGCATTGAAATAAAAAAGTCAACTTTTTGCAGTCATATGTATATGTTCTGATGACACGAGTTTGTAAATTGGTTTGGATAGGAACATATGCATATGCTATCTAAACTAGTTTGCTTATGGTTTATGACAAATAAAATTAGTCAAAGCCATGACAATACATCTGAGCAACATCATCTCGATGAAATACCATAAAGTTATCCTTGTTGCTGCCCTAATCCTAAAGATGGCTTCATTATAACACCACTTGCCATATACTTATAAGACATTTCCAGCTGCACTGGCCAATCTGGGTCTGTGCAGTTTGTTAGGAGTAATCAGTAGAACAAAAAAAGTAGACCCTGATCTGCAGGTGCTTATTCTACAGCAGATCTGGATCTTTGTTATTTACAGCTTGACTTGACTTATAATTGAGTATATAAGTTGAATAGCAGAATCTTTTCCATGGTAATGATCACATGCAGTCAGATTGATTTAGTATGTATACCACGTAAAGAGGCTCTGGTTCAAACACTACAACTTTATTTCCTCAAGAAAAGAATGAAGATAGATGACACCTTGTATTTCTTGACTTTAGGAATCACTGCAGGTGACATTAAGGAGCCAGACAAAAGAACAACCAGAGGAACAAGGAGGAGATCTTTTGGAGTTATCGTACAATTGTATTTAATCAACACAAATAAGTGCCACAATGATGCAGTTATCAAAATGATCAGTAAGGATTATAGGCATGAACACAACGATGAATACAGCCAATAATCAAAACACAACCAGAGAATGAGATCTATGTAAAGGTCAAAAAAGATATGATAGACTTTATAATAATATTAGCAGCCATCTTGTAAAAGTACAATGGGATGAACTTGTCACATGCTATAAAAATTATCACTAATGTGCTTACTGCTTCAGAAAATCCTATTGATATTACAATATTATATTTCTGTCAGCAATCCCATTAGAACAGTGCAATGGTACTGGTGCTTTCGTAAATCTTTTCATTGATTAACCTGAAATTCAAAGAAGGCCAATTGCAAGTACACCTGCATCATGTATAATAAAATTCCAAATCAAATTAAGTTGATCTTGTCAGGTAATGCATGGTCATAGACAACATTGTGGTCAAACTAAGAAATGTGTTGACAAATACAAAAAAATTTATGCTAAAAAATATCAGCACTACAGCTTTTAAAATAAAAGCATTGACACTGAAGCTGAAATTAATAGCAGTTTTCCAAACTAAAATAGACAACAGTGAGAAACAAAATGCTGTCATGAAAAAAATTAATGCTGCCTGAATTAAAATTTGGTACTGTCTATTCTGGTTTTGACAAGTCCTACAGAGACTTTTTGCTGTGAACCATATTATCTTTCTCTCCTGTTATGATTCTAGATTCTTCAAGTTTGATAGTAATTTCTGTGTAAAAATCAGAGTGGTCCAGATTTTCTTTTGATCCCTGATAAATTATTTTAAGGGCATCCTTGACAAACTTGTGTGCACTGTTTAACTATCTGATATCTTTTATCATCCAGCTGATATTGGCATTATATGCATCAGAGTCTTACATTATATTACTGTGGTTTTCCTGTCCCTAATTCAAATACAACCTACCACAATTTTGATATAGTGCAGTTGAATGTTTTGTCATAACCTGGCATGCAATCAATGGAGTTGTACATGATCTTAAAATTATGGCAACTACCTTGCATTCTTTTCTTGATATCATATAGTGCCATTGCAGTACAGTCTGGTTGGTCTTGGATGCTGGTGATCATGTTGCCAGGTTCCTTATGCAAATATATTTTCAGAAACAGTGTTAGCTCCGTATCCATAGCCTTGCCTAATTCGACAAAAATCGTCGTAGCCACCAAAAATTCCTATGATGCCAATATTAATCTGATCTTTCTCAAGTTGGCCATAGTCTCTGTTGTGAAATCTTTTATGATACTCTTGATGGAATCCATGCTGGCGCAGAGAACACTTGAAAATAGTGTTGACCGTATGATGCTATGACAAAAACTTCTAGTCCAGATAGCACCAGCAACAAATAATAAGCAGGCAGCTTGCTGACATCTCTTAGGGACATTTGAATTACAGAAGCAAAACTCTATTGCTGTCTACTATGTAACCATCTGGGCAGTATCTGAAGCAGTCGATATCTCTGATGCAGATATTGTTGCCAATAACTTTTATATCTGTAATCCCTGACAACAAACTCATATAACATTTAAAGTCAAGGCAAGGTTGCATATGCTGGTTGCTTGCCAGGTTTCCTCCTAGCTACATCTTAAGGTGATGCAAATGGGCAGATACCAAGAATTGTGTCCAGCTCAGAGCCACCTACAGCATATTTGAGTACCATTCTACTGACTGGTTTCATCCAGTTTGTTTTGACAAATTTCTCCAAGACAGCATTTGGATCTATTGTTTTATACCATCTGGTGTCTTCAGTTAGACATTGTTTTGTGTAAAATCGATATAAGTAACCACGATCATAATCTGCTAGCTAAGCCTTCATTTTATGTAAAATCATTATATAACCGCATTCTTGTCAGCTAGCCAAGCCTTCATTTTTGTGCAGTCATTATATAATCACCATTGGGCTGTTGATCTTGTGCTAAGTCAGCTCTAATTATTAGTAAGTTTAAAGGGGTCTACTTGAAAATACTGGTATGTTTTTCCATTAACTCTCCAGATTTTTTCCTATAACACAATTTGGAGATAAAATTCATTTTCTTCTGATGTGTAGTCATGGTTGGTAGCGTCATCATCCTTTGAGGAAAGAGATCATTGTTTGTGCACTCAGATTATATTGGAAGAAGCATGGAGAAATGGTTGGAAACTTACCAATGTTTTCATAGCCCTCTTTATACCTACTACTGTAGAGGTGGCTGGGACCCATTGGTAAACCTTGCTCTTCCTGATCTATCTTCGAGGGCTATTTATCATGGAGCAGGTGTGTATAATGTGCCATTCACAGTGCCTTTGTGATCAGTTGAGTATAGACTTCTTAAGACAATGAATTTGTCACTTTTAAGTAATACTTGAATTTTACCAATTCAATTGCTGGAGTTTAGATTTAAGTCTTGACTTGGGGTCTACCACTGAAATCCAGGCTTGTATATATGGTAGAGTATGGTAGTGTTCTAATCTGAGTGCTGAGTCATTTTCTGTGTATTACACATAAAGTGAAAGGATTAGCATCATTATCAGCAGCTGTGCTGCTTTCTGCTTGTAGGAAATCTTGATATTTGTCTGCTGTTTGCACCACATGAATCATCAGGGTGGTGAGGCACTGGGCTTTATACATCTTTTATAGTACTTCTTATAAGTGGAAAGCTTGCATCTATAAATTAAAATAGTCATGTTGTCTTTATCAAAGATATAAATATCTATAGATTTATATATGCAGTAGGCTTCCTCAAGAAAAAGGCTAGGTTTTGCTACAGGAACTTTTTTGGCTCAGCCTTTGGAAGATGAGCATGATGAGGAGATCACTTTATTGTCCCCATGTTCATAGAAAATGTGCAGATATTAAATTGGACCTGCTCATCCTTCCTTACTTCCATCAATCCCACATCATTGTCAGACCCACCCACTTTCATTTCTGCACAGTAAACCGTTTATTATCATTGGATTTGTTTTGCAGCAGGGTATTGATAAGGCCTTGGCTTCATTCATGTGACAGGTATGATATCATTGAAGCAGGATTCCTGTATGTCCTGGAATCCTGGAAAAGTTTTGGAATTTAAAAAATAAATTTCAAGGGCCTTGAAAAGTCATGAAATTTCTCAAAACCTTGCAGAAGTTTGGAAAAGTCACGGAATTTTTGACAGTGGAGTTAAAATAATTGGTACTGCAAATTTCATATAGCGCTGAGCAACAATTCAAAAACTTGTTTCGAACACAACACAATTACAATTGATAAGTGGTTTTATTTCATATAACAAGAGTAAGTTTACCTTACAGTAGATTTTACATGATTTCTATTTAGCTGATTAAAAGGTTCATATGGCCTTCCTTGCTGCTTCGAATAGTTACCATTTGACAATTTGACAATAGGAACACATACAAAGACTACATAGGATTGTTTCTTTTTTTTCTTTTGAATACAAAATATATTGTATACTGGATTATGACATGAATTACTACATAAAGCCAAGGTGTGCAGACTCATGTAAAAAATTAAAATTTACATATTGAAAAATATTTGTCATTCACTCGTTAGTTATTTTTCATTGTTGTACATCTTTTTTTATATTAATTTACTTGACTCCTTATGAATGGTGCAGAAAACTGACAATCAAATTCAGCCAAGGTGTATGAAAATTGAGCTGCATACCAAATTTAGTTAATATACTATAATGATAATTCAGGGAGTTTCTGAACAGAAATTAAAGTGGTTGGGTCTGAAAATCAGGGGCTTTAACTCGGATAGGCAATGAAGCTGAAACCTGACAAATGAAAATATTTGTCATTCACTCATTAGTTATTTTTCATTGTTGTACATCTTTTTTTATATTAATTTACTTGACAATGCAAGATATTGTGGTCCTTGAGTTTTGTGAAATGGCCCAAGAAATTTAATGGAATTTTTTTGTTAAGTCTGCAGGAACCCTGTTGAGCTGAGTTATAGCCCCTTATTTTCAGACCAACCCACTTCTCATTATGCACAATAACACCCTTAATTAGTCCAGCTTTTATGATGCTAATTATGTGCCCGATAAAAATGAGTGCGATGGAATGGTAATTATAAGTGTTACACCTAGGTTCCCGAGTGCAGGGGATCCTATGTCTGCAACCTCCAGATTTGAGGAAAGACAAAGGGACAAAGGAGAATCCTATATAGTACTTAATGACTAATTGTGCCTAAAAAAACGAGACAATCTAGTTTACGTTGATAGTTTTGTGACCTTAGCTCTGTCATCTGCACTGTTCTGTCATCTTTTCCTTGGACATGTACATTATTGTAATGTTTGATAAAGTGTTCAGGTAAGTAATGAAAATATCAACGTGTTTGAATATTGGATTCGCCTGAAATGAGCTGCACTTGGGAATTTAACATTCCAGATATTTCTCTAAATTAACTTGAGAGTTTACTTATTATCTACCAGCAGTTTTTATAATGATTCCCATTTTTCTGAATGACTCATTTTAATAATTAATTGATTAAATGGCAAATTGTGCACTTGCATCAATTAAGCCTTTTTTAATATTTAATTCAACCTCAAAATAAATTGAATATTCATCACTGCAGGTGTGCATTCAACTGTGAAAATATGTTACACTGTTGATCATCAAAAACTGTGTATTGCAACTTGACAGATTACCATAAACCATGACTTTTTAAATGTCAAATTCACAAACTCCTCATTTCACAATTGAGTTAGAGAATGTTCATGTAAATTGTCAGCCCAAGCCACCACCCCTCGCACATGTAGTCACTTTACGTGTACTATAAGGTTTGTTTTGTACTGTACTCAGACCATTAGCTATATTTATCTCGAAATATCATGCAACCTGTTACACATTCCGAGCACTTGTCAACACCATTGTGAAAAGACATGAAAAAGGGAGGGCTTAATAGACATATCATGCAGCATTCATAAGGACACCTATATCTATTACCTTTCAATTAATGGGAAATTTATTTTTGTTTAATGAATTTTTGCTTAACAAATGACTTTCGTGGAACACATCCCATTTGTCAACTGAGTAGTTCCTTTATTTTGTTTGACATGGATATTAATTACCATCTTGCTGTTGATAAAAATGATGCCTAGCGGGCACTCAGGTCAAGATTTGGGGGAGATTGGACAAAAGAAATTGAGAGAAACCCATGCTCCCGTGCTGAAGGTGCAACACTGTAAAATTGTACTTTCTGATGTCAGCTAACTAGGTGGTCTCTAGTCAGGAGGTACCTCTCTTGAGAAGAGAGTTTCAAGAGAGGGACCACTGTATTAGATTTCAACCAAAGTTAGTATGCAGCTTGATTTCCATGGGACCATGGATTAGTGAAGTCAGCATTTTGCATCATTGTTATAGTCCCCAATAGTCACCCACATTCATGCCCTCATTGGATTTTAGTCAAATTCAGTATGTAGGTTGATAGTGACGGCTTGATTATGTCATTATTAAAGAGAGTTACATCTCAAGATTTTCAAACGTACCGTCTTTGTTTTCCATAAATCCCATGAGTAAAATTGAATTTTAACCAAATTTTTTTTATGCAGTTACAACCCCTGACTGTCAGATCTACCTACTTTCTTTTCCATACAATAAATCCCATGAGTAATATTGAATTTTAGCTAAATTTTGGATGCAGTATGATATTGCTGAGACCTTGGTCAAGTTCGATTATCAACATTCTTTGTAATCATTTAGCTGAGTTCATTTGTCAAGTTTCAGCTTCATTGTCTATCAGAGTTAAAGCCCCTGATTTTCAGACCCAACCACTTTAATTTCTGTACAGAAACTCCCTGAATTATCATTATAGTATATTAACTAAATTTGGTATGCAGCTCAATTTTCATACACCTTGGCTGAATTTGATTGTCAGTTTTCTGCATCATCATTTCGTGGAGTTTATTGATCCTGGTTGATGAGGTGCATTGTTTGATATTGACAAGATCTTGGATGCACTTGATTATCAGCATTCTCAGTTTCATTGTCATTATTTAGCAGAGTTATAGCTCTTCCCTCAATAATCTGACCTCCTCATTGCCATTTTTGCACAGTAACTAATTGCATCTTGCCATTTTGTATGCAGCTTAATAATGATGAAACTCGGGCTGAATTCACGTTTCATCATTTTACTTCACTTTGCATCATTTTACTTCACTTTGCAGAGTTACAACCCCTGATAATCAGACTTACTTACTTAAAATTTTGTGCAGTGCCTTCTTTATTGGATTTTAAATGAATTTTGTGAGGAGCATTATATTAATGAGTCCTCTGCTGAATTTGATTTTCACTGTTGCTCAAATACATATTCAGCAACCAGCAGCATCTTTGAACAGAGTTATGTCCACAATTGTTGGACTCTCCCACTATACTTTCTGCACAGTAACTCCCTTAATTCATAATGTATCTGGACCGAATTTGGTATGGAACTTTATGTTGATGATACCATGACCTTTCATTTTTTAATTTTGATCTGAGTCACCATTTAATAAAGCTGTGTTATGATTGTTGTACCCATCAACATATGTTTTCAGATAATAATTCCTTCAATTATTACATTTGTATGCATTGTCAGGACTGATGTAGCTTTAGCAGAATTTGATATCATTTGATAGTGGAGTTATGACTGCTGAATGTTGATCTGCATTTTATTTGTAGCTTTATATTGTTGGCACTTCACCCAGGTTCAGTTGTCAGTGTTCAATTGTCCTCAGCAATGTTGTCCATTATAAATGTACGGAGTTAATGTCATTTTCATATTATAAATTTTTAATTCATCATTACTCCATTTCCCAAATTTTTTTATGTAACAGAAACATTTTGACCAAAAAATTGAACAGTAGATACATTAATTTGAAAGAAATGGGCAGTTTAATTACCGTATATACTTGATTATAAGTTCAACTACAAACTTCACAAACCCATATCTGCCATCACATAATGTGCCAGCAGCTCTGAGTCTGTGCAGTTTGTTAGGAGTAATCAGTAGAACAAATAACATAGACCCTGATCTGCAGGCCCATTATGCTATGGCAGATCAGGTTCTTTGTTGTTTGCTGTTTGACTTGACTTAATAAGCGAGTATATATGATATGTAAATCTGTATCATGAAAAGACTTTAAAATCATCTGTTGATATGTCTGCAACTATGATGAAAAAACTATAGATAATTGCGACAGTGATTTAAATGGTATGAAAGTCACAAATAACCTCAAACTTGGGAGGCTTTCAGTCAATTTGAGGCCAGTGATAAACTTGGATAAACATTCCATAAAAGTATCAAACTAGCCAGTGAACTGTGCCATTTAAAGATGAAAAATAGTGAATGGAATATATAGATTTTTTTGAGTAATAAAATTTTCTGCTTGCAGTCCAGTGGTTATTTCTGTTCAGTGTGATCTAGAAATGGCAATGAATAAAAGCACAGCCATGCCTATCTCTTCCAGTGCAGTTTAGTTTGTGGTAAATAATCAGATATTGGCATTTTTCTGCAATAATTATAAATAAGAGCTATTTTTTTAATTAATTAACACACAATACCTGAATAGCATTACCTATTGAATCTGTTTGCAAATTAATGACTTGGAAAAGCTAGGTTCAATAGTAGTCTGCAAGAAAATCAGTTGTGACAGATTGCACCCATATAGCCACCAAAATGGCCATCTTGAAAATCATGTTGTTACTTATCATAAATAGAAAGTCATATTGACATTTGGTTTTTACCATATGATTCCTTATGATGTCTAGATGATATTAAATGAAAATGGTGACGATCTGATATCCATTATCGCCACTATGGCAGCCATCTTTAAAATATTTTGATTGCTACTCCACCTAAAAGGAAAGTCATATAGACATGGGGTTTTCACCTGAAGATGAATTATGATATCTAGTTGGGTCTGCATGAACATAGTGCCAATCTGAATTCAGATACTGAAGCCATCTTAAAAATCTTGAATTTGCTACTCCTCCTAAATGAAATGTCGTATCAGCATTAGATTTTCACTAGAAGGCTATTTTCGGTATCTAGTTGAACCTGAATAAAAACGATGCCATGTGACAAGCAAAAGAGCCAGCTTGGTAGCCATCTCAAAAATCTTGTTATTGCTCCTTATCCAAAATTAAAGGTCAGAACAACAATGTTTTTGTTTTTACAGAAAGACTTCTTATGTTATCTAGTTAGTCCTAAATGAAAATGGTGCACAGCAGACAACCAATGTGACTGCCACAACAAACATATGTTCAAAAACTTATCATTAATTCTGCGAAATGGATGGTCATATTGGTATGGGGTTTCACCAAAAATCTCCTGATGGTGGTGTCTAGTTTATTTGAAATAAATATGTGCTGACCTTACATCCAGTATGGCCACAACAGTGGTGGTTTGTAAAAACTTGTTTGCTCAGGAATATCAGACTGGGCTGGCCTTAGGTCGATTGGACTGATTTGGCCCAATTGGGCCCCATTTTCACAGGGACCCCGTGCATTAGTAAGTTTTAAAAATATATCTATGGAGAGAAGGTAATTTTAAAGCAATGGAAGAAAATTATAAGTTAAGTATCATATAAAACTTGTTTAAAAGTTTATTTCCAAATGCCATGGTCACAGGGGGCCCTGCCCAAATGATCCAGATTGGGCCCTGCGTTTGCTAAGGCTGTTACTGATATCAGAGATGGTTTCATCACTCAGATGTTACTGGTCATAACTGGATTTTTTATAGTTATAATGGCCCATACCTAAAGCAATAAAAATTATAAATAGTGGATTTATTATAATTAATTTTAACCAAACTTAGTGTGTGTGCTTGATGGTATCTTAGGCATGTTTAGAGATCTTCTATTCATGACAGTGCTTTTGGGTCTAAGATGATGACTGGTTTTGATACTGCGCTTGTATAATGTGAAAATGTTAACTCAAACTTAAAAATATTTCCGAACCAAATTTTGTGTGTTGAAGTTTGTTAATAGTTCAGACGGTATTAGTACTTGTGAGTCCGAAAATGGAGAGAAGAAACTAACTTATTGTGGATTCCTATTATTTTCAGCTTTTTGAAGTGTGAAAGATACAGACTTATTGTGGATTCCTATTAATTACTTTCAGCCATTTGAAATGTGAAAGATAAATCTTGCAAACAAAAATTGCATAAAAGATGCGATTTTCATTAAAGATTTAGAAATAATCAGTTCACGGTGTTCAGCTAAAGTTCGGATACAAATTCAGGAAAGGCAAAATACTGCCATCATCCATGACTTTTGGTGTATTGACCTGGGCTGGTAATTTATCAGTCCCTGATGTCAAGAGAAGATTGAAGCATTCTTGGCATAACTTTTCATAATCTAGTTCTGATTGATGGGAGCTGTCCAGGAATTTAATTGCTCATACTAATCTAGCCATTCTATAGGTTTACATGGTCTTTTTTATCGCAGCTTGCAATTTTAGAAAAAGTTCATCGTATTTGATGGCATAAAATAAGAGCAAATCACATTCTTATATGTACAAAACATTGTTTGATTTTACCATTTTATTTAGTCGCCAGATTTTGTCAATGGAATAAAATGGTAAAGTCAAACATTGTTTCGTAAATATAAGAATTGATCATTTCATTGTAGTAAAATGAGGCATCTGCATGACACAATGTAAGTTCTTGACTAGCCCAAATGATGCCTTGTTGTCTCTAGTTAACTATAGTGGTGGTGGGTGTTGGTAATTTAATGTATTTAACTTGTGTTGGTAATGATGCCTTGATAAAATATGTACCTATGATAAAACCCAAATATGTACAAAATATTAATGAAAATTAAATAAAAGTACTTCTGTTCTGTATTAATGATTGTAAGGAATTTTATTATTATTATTATTATTACATGTATTATAATTGCTCCCAGTCTTTTCGTGTTTCCCTTCATTCATGAAAACTTTTGTTTTCACTCTAATTTTCAAACTGTTAGTGACTAAGGAATAAAATGGTATACTTACTTGGGAATAACAAATTTTGCTTCGTTTTTTTGTGTGAAATAAATACAAAAAGGTATGAGTGTATTAGTGTTTAACAGCATCTCAGAACAATAATGGCTATATGGTGCCTTATGTGAAGTTGTAAAAATGAAGAATTGCATATAAAACTTAAGGAAGAAAGTTCCTTCCAAATATATGTAAATACATGTATGAAGTACTTCAAGATAAAGTCAAAGATCAGTATGTTAGCATTCTGTAAGGTGCATGTCAACAAAAATATAAAGGTAAAAATATATTGTCATTAAAAAAGATGGCCAAATATATGTACTATAAACCAAATTCCCTTAAAAAAGTCAAAGATATTTTGAGATGGTTTCCTTTTCAATTCATATAGAAAAGCTTTTGTCTTGTATGGTTGAAGTTAACACAGTTGACAAGAATGTGTTCCTCAGTCACTGTACCCTGTCTGGCTGTGTTCTCTGGTCATGATTAATCCTTCAGTAGGTATGGTGTCAAATATACTTAAGTAGGTATGTGTGTCCTATATACTTCAGTAGGTATGTGTGTCCTATATACTTCAGTAGGTATGCATGTCCTGTATACTTCAGTAGGTATACGTGTCCTATACACTTCAGTAAATATATGTTTCCTTTACATTTCAGTAGGTATGTGTGGGTATATGTATGCTATACACTTCAGTAGGTATATATGTCCTGTACACATCATTAGGTATACATGTCCTATACACTTCAGTACGTATACATGTCCTATACACTTCAGTAGGTATATATGTCTTATACACTTCAGTAGGTATACATATCCTATACACTTCATTAGGTATACATGTCCTATACACTTTAGTAGGTATGTGTGTCCTATACACTTCAGTAAATATATGTTACCTTTACATTTCAATAGGTATGTGTGGGTATATGTATGCTATACACTTCAGTAGGTATATATGTCCTATACACTTCAGTAGGTATACATGTCCTATACACTTCAGTAGGTATATATGTCCTATACACTTCAGTCGGTATACATATCCTATACACTTGATTAGGTATACGTGTCCTATACACTTCAGTAGGTATGTGTGTCCTATACACTTCAGTAGGTATACGTGTCCTATACACTTCAGTAGGTATGTGTGTCCTAGACACTTCAGTAGGCATATGTGTCCTATACACTTCAGTAGGTATGTGTCCTATACACTTCAGTAGGTATATATGTCCTGTACACTTCAGTAGGTATACATGTCCTATACACTTAAGTAGGTATGTGTGTCCTATACACTTCAGTAGGTATATGTAGGTATATGTGTCCTACACGCTTCAGTAGGTATACGTGTCCTATACACTTAAGTAGGTATATGTGTCCTGTACACTTCAGTAGGTATATGTGTCCTATACACTTCAGTATGTATATGTGTCCTATACACTTCAGTAGATATACATGTCCTATACACTTCAGTAGATATACGTGTCCTATACACTTCAGTAGATATACGTGTCCTATACACTTTAGCATGTATACGTGTCCAATACACTTCAGTAGGAATACGTGTCCTATACACTTCAGTAGGTATACGTGTCCAATCTACTTCAGTAGGTATACGTGTCCAATACACTTCAGTAGGTATACATGTCCTATACACTTCAGTAGGTATACGTGTCCAATACACTTCAGTAGGTATATGTGTCCTATACACTTCAGTAGGTATATATGTCCTATAGACTTCAGTAGTATATATGTCCTATACACTTCAGTAGGTATACATGTCCTCTACACTTCAGTAGGTATACTTGTCCTGTACACTTCAGTAGTTATACATGTCCTATACACTTAAGTAGGTATACATGTCCTATATACTTCAGTAGGTATATATGTCCTATACACCTCATGAGATTTTTGTCATTTTCGCCAGAAATGGGAGTAGGAAACACAATTTGAGGGTTCCTTCTGAATACATCCAAATACATTATCTGCTTCCAAGAGATTTTTGTTTAGCTGGATGCTAAATTGTATTAGAAATGTTGTTTTTCATTGGCTGTTTCGTTCTTGCATGTGCAGAAGGGTAAAAGTTGGAGTGTTTTTTTAATTTGCTAATTAGACCCAT
Organism: Megalonaias nervosa; assembly: GCA_016617855.1. NCBI lineage: Eukaryota > Metazoa > Mollusca > Bivalvia > Unionida > Unionidae > Megalonaias > Megalonaias nervosa. The sequence goes on from JAECUM010010169.1 coordinate 17,855, forward strand.
CATTCTCATATCCTGGTCATGTCTTAGTCCAGATAATAATAATAATAATAATAATAATAATAGATAATAATAATGAGGACATTGTATAGCGTCTAATCTTTAGAAGCTCTAAGCACTTTACAACATTTGACAACACTTAAAAAATATATATAATGATATGATTACAAAAATAAAAACAAACACCACGAAATTAGAAACTGAAAACATGCTGTAAATATTTAAGGTAAGGAAACATTAGGTCTTTAAGTCTGTTCTTGCAGTTGAAATAGGTGAGTTTTAAGAGCTCTCTTGAATGAGATCACTGTGTCTTTGTGTCTAAGTTCATTGTGCAATTTGTTCCATGTTGCTGGGCCCTGGTATGCAAAAGAACATTGTCCATATGATTTCATTTTCATAGTGGGAATAATGAGAATACGAGTGTCAGAAGAGGAGCATAAGTATCTTGCTGGTGTGTACGCATGGGTGAGGTCAGATAGGTATGTTGGACTGGAGCACATCAGTGAAACATAACACAGAGAACAAATTTTGTGTTTAATTCTGGATTGAATGGATAGCCAGTGTAGGGTACAGAGCAGGGGGGAGGCGTGCTCTGATCGTGGTACTCTAAGGATGATCCAAGAAGCTGTGTTTTGAACTTTTTGAAGTTTCTGGAGTAGATATTGAGACGAACCAGACAGAATTGAGTTACAATAGTCCAGTCTTGAAAGTACTAAGGAACACACAAGTGTTTTAGTGGCATCAACTGAAAGATACTTGTGAATGGAGCTGATGCGTCTCAGCTCAAGATATGCAGCCTTGCATATGTTCATGACATGTTGGTGCAATGAGAGAGTACTGTCGAGAGTAACACCTAGGTTTGGTACTGACTGAATTTAATGTTGGTGTTGCTGATATTTATTGTCTGAGGTAAAGGATGTGAATGAGAAAGTCTTTTTGTTGTAATCAGAATGGCTTCAGTTTTATCATCATTCATCTGCAGCTTGTTACATGTCGTCCATGATTTCACATGGAAATGCACCTTGGATGGTAGCTTCAACTTCATTTGGGTGGCTAGATTTGTATATTTGGGTGTCATCAGCATACAATTGGTGAGACACTGGATGATGATGTATGACACTTGAGAGTGGCTGAGTGTATAGAATGAAGAGAACAGGTCCAAGAACAGAACCCTGTGGAACACCACAACATAGATCAACTGGGCTGGAGTGTTTTCCATTTGCGGACACAATTTGTGTTCTGTTGACCAAGCAGGACTTGAACCATAGTAAGGCTGTATCGTGAATGCCAAATACATGCTGGAGATGGTGAAGTAATATATCATGGTCTATTGTGTCAAATGCTGCAGACAAGTCAACGAGAGTAATCTTTCCAGTCTCCAAAGCAGAGATAAGGTCATTAACTACCTTCAGAAGAGTGTTTATAGTACTGTGGCAAGGGCGATATGCAGACTGTACATTGCTAAAAAGACTGTTTGAATTCAGATGAGATACAATTTGGGATAGAATAACTTAGATCTCCAACTTAACCTGCATTTTGCAAAGGTTCACCTGTCTGTGTGCAGTCATAACCAGTCTGCCCTAGATCTCAGGATAAAAAGTCTAAATTCCAGACACAAAATCTGATTCCAACAACAGGCAAATTTTTAGTGTAAAAAAAATGAGGTCTAAATGTTTTTTCCACTGTATTTTGTAATGTGAGTAGAAAGTCCAGACTATTACAACTACATCTGTCTTCTTTTCTGTAATACCCTCCACTTTGGTGTATTTTAAATGACCTTGATGATACAGAGTTCAGAAGTGGGGTACAACCTCATGATGCATAAACGTGGTGCCAGGGATTGACGAGTAAATATAATACATTTATCTGTGAAAAATAGCATAATTTGGCCATTTGAAGCAAAACAAACCTCCCATTCTCAAAATGAAAGCCATTTATCATAAATAGCTGGATCTGTCCCAGATTTAACAATTTTCATAAGTTTGACATCAAATATAAATTAGGTACACACAAGTTTGATATTCTGTTTATGACAAAAATATAACGTTGCATTAGTCACTGACTTGCCGTATGGCATAACAGTGATGTTATTGTACTATTTTATATGACTTTATGGTACATGTACCAGTTAAGGTGAACATTATATTATAAAATAGGATCATGAACTTTTAAAGTTAATTTCTTTACTGAAATTTTTGGGTTGGAAAAATGGGTACATTTTTAGCTCTACTGGTCATGGACCAGAGGAACTTGTGCAGTGGCCTGTTGTCCATCATCCATCTGTTACCAAAGGTGTCTTATAGCTATTCCTCCTAAACTACTGGGAAGATTGCCACATGATATAATTTACACACATTTGTCCAAAGGCCAGGTTGGTCTGAAATTTAAATGTTGCCCCTTGTAATGTGTCGAATTTTGAAGAAGTATGGAACCTTAAAATTGAATTCATTGTGCATTAAAATTTTATTACAGTCAAGCCAGCAAGGTCTTCATGAAGGGTCACTTTGACCTTTTCTTCATGTCAGTGTTAAACTTGAAAGGCCAGCATCTACGGCTCATTTAGAATTGACCTGGGTATCGCAACGCTGTCCTGGGAAAGTAAACATTAAAGTTACCGACCATAACCGCTTTGATGGGAACCCATGTGAAATAGTCATTTTTAAAGGGAAGTTGATATGCATCGTATTTCTCAGATTCTAGGCTGTCAAAATCAGACGAAAGAAATAATTATCTTGGGGAAAAATTAGGAATCGCTGATTACGATTGGTCAGTTAAATTAAGGCATACACCTTGGGAGTAATGTTGAATTTAAAAGTAACGACCTTGGTCAAATTCTTTAGTCCAAGAGTTTTTCTGCGAAAGTACAAGACTCGATGACTCCAGGGGAAAACTAAAGAATAGTGCTTTCCTCATTAAAACAAGTAAAAGGGACCAGGCAGCTGTCTTGTAAGAAAAGACAGGCTTTAGTGCTAGGATGCACAATTGCTGAAAAGAACAGCATCGAGGAAACAGCTCCCAGGAACAGACGGGGACAGTCCGAAGACGGAAGTCTGGAAAGAGATGAAGCGTTCAGAATAGAAAGATCATGGAAGATCAGTGTATACACGTGAAGGTGGGAAGATGTGTGATACAGGAGACAAAAACAGGAAGCGACACTAGATGATGCAGATCAGGCATGGACATTGTGCTCTTTTCACCACTTGTTACCATGATGAAATGAATACAAAATAGAACACTGCTATTGAAATTCTGTTAACATAAATTTGTTTGAATTGAACCTGACACTATTAGTTTTTTTGTTGTTATTGATAAAATTTTTGATTTTCTTGTCTAAAGGGGGCTCGTATTATATTATTTCTTCTCAATAGCTTTGCTGAGTTCTCTGTTGATATTCTATCTATATACTCACACCGGTCAATAAAATCGAGGGAGGTCATCCTCTAGATAATGACAGCCAAATCTGATTAACCATCCCTCTTTACCAAGAGGGACAACGTTACACCCCTTAGATGTCCATTATTGCTGTAATAGTGGCTGGCTTGAAAATCTTGTTATTGCTACTTCTCCTCTTTGGATGGTCCCACTGACATGGAGTTTTCACTTAATAAAATGGTTTAAAACACTAATTAATCTGTGCCAATAAAACCAAAGTCTAGTTAGTCCTTAATGAAAATGGTACTGATCTGACGTTGATCATGGGGTTTTCTCTACTTCAAGGCTTCCTATAATGTTTTGTGGGTACTAAGGTTACACTCCACAGTTACATTTCACATTTAATAACAGTTAATATGTTAGCTGTTGCTGTTGTGTAGCTTACCCTTTCTGGGATGGAAATTACCCTCGTCGGTATGAGAATTCATCCTCCCATAGGGTGGCTGTCCAGAAGTTTCTGAAAGTAAAACTTGTGACCTGGCACATGCCCAGTAGTAATTGTACTTTTTTCCAAATGTTAGATGTTACTGGTGCAGAATAAGCTGCAAGAAAAATTTCTTTCACTTCACATCATACAGTTTTGGGTATTTTTTAATGCATGCATCATATTTATGGAGTGTATTTGCAATCAGTGCAAGTGTTATTCCTTCGTCAGAAGTAGCTGTCTTGAAAATTTTTTGGCATTTTTGGTTATGTTTATTCATAACACTTTTATTTTAGTTTAAATGATAGTATTCCTTTTTAGTCTACCCTATATAGTCAATTATAAGTTGGCTTGACTGTAAGTCAACCCTTGCTTTTATGGCTGCAAAAAACTATTTGCTCTTTACCCTTTTATAAGTTGGAGAGTATTTTGCAAGTCAGAACTGTCTGAAGGGGTGACTTGTCATCAGTGAGTCATAGTTGCACTTTAGAAAAATAAATAAGCCATACTAGGTGGATAGATTGGAAAAATAAAGGCAAAAGCAGTTTAAAATATTATTATATCATTTAGCAGATTATGTCACAACATAATTTAGTCCATCTATAATTCTTGAATTTTAAATCTATTTATTTGATAAATCCATGGTTTATATTATGGGTCACATACCGCTAAAACATAAAAAGCCTAGAATTGTCACATTCACAGTATCTCATAATATGTTAATTCCATATATCTTACAAATAAAGAAAGTCAAGTCCACACTTTTGTGATTCACAGTATCCTATAAACGTCACTGTCTAATGTCATCTTGTACAAAGCCTAGGAATTCAGCTTCATTGTCTGAGTGACCAAATAATGTTCTGAAATCTGCCATGATTGTCTGGTGGTTGTAAATTTCATCCATATCATGTCATTTGTGCAGCAAGATCAGGGAAAGTTCAAATAACCACCCTCTGTTGTTACTTGTCACAGGACAAGTGTTAGATTTGCAGCTTGATCGAAGGGTTGTCATATGGAAAAAATAAAGAAGCTGCTGCTTTTACAAGCTAACTATTAAGGTCAGATGTGCACAAGAAGTTGTAGGAGTCAACATGGCACTAAATAAGTATGACATTTGCTGCTCAATCAAAGTGCTGTGAACTTGAAAACAAAGCCAATGCTGCCTTTATAAGCCAAAGGCTTATTGGCCCATATGCATTGGCATATAACTTACGAAATATCACTTGGCTCCAAGTGACTGAGTTGTCTGAGGTGCTTGCCTTTACATATCATGAATATCTCAGTTCTGTCCTCATGGGTTCGAATCTTGGATCAGCCATAGTGGGTATTTGAGAAAGCTTGGCAGTAGCTTCCCATATAGCTGGTGGTTATTAGTTGAGTTGTGCATTGTACTGGCCACCATATATGGCTGTCATTAGGCCCATAAAACTAAACCAAACATTATAGCAATGTCTCAGCAATGAAGTGTGGGGAAATGTAGGTACAAGAAAGCCCCCACCCTGACACCACCCCCTGCCTGGCACATACCAACTGTATAAGGTCAGATGGTTGTCTGTTTTGCTGTGTATTGTGAAGTGTGGGGAAATGTGGGTAGAAGAAAGCTCCCACCCCTACCCTGACCTGCTTGGCATGTACCAACTGTATAAGGACAGATGGTTGTCTGTTTTGCTGTCTGTTGTCAGATGAGGGCTGTGACCTTGCTGAAAACAGAAGGACATACAAAGGGAAGAAGAAAGGGTCTTTCTCGGCATTAGATTTTTAATATTAGTAATACATACAAAGTTTTCAATTAGAGATTACGTTGAAAACTAAAGTTTCCAACAAAAATGAAAATACAAATGTCAGTAACATCAAAACCGAATCTCTAACCAACCCGAAACTTTTCCAATCAGGTTAGCTTATTTTGGTTACTTCGTTTTTGATTTTTCTGTTTTTGTTTTCAATGGTGTGTTTTGTTTACTTGTGTGCTCACTCGTTCTTTGTTGCCACCCTTCCTGCTGCTGTGTGGGTTTGACTTAATTAAATCATTATTATACCAATAATGGAATCTCATACAGCTACATCAGCTCAACAGCAACTAGAGTCAATTAAAAAATATATCCCTGTTCGTGATATTGTCAAGCAAATATTACAAGAACGTCAACAAACACAGGAAGAACTTGCCGAAGAAACAGAACAGTTATTTAAACCGGTTACAGAGGCTACCAAAGGTCTTCTTCCCACATTAAAGCAAACCGCTAAAGCAACTGGAAAAATAGCAGAGAGAACTAAAAAAACAAAAAAGATTCTAAGAGAACTTCCAGGTGAAATAGCTGCTGCTCAACCAATGCGAGAAATATCTGAGGGTATTGACCAAAAGGATCATACACCAGAACCAGAACTAAAATCAAAACAAGTAAGGGCCAGAACTGAAGTGAATAATACATTTAACGAAAGAGATATTTCCTTCATAAAAGATATTGAAATGGTAAGATTACATGTGCTTGCCGTGCACAGCTTTGATCAGAGAGAAAAATTTCTAAAACTCGAGTACGCCTATGATAATGTAAGTCGTGAAACCTGGTACAAATGGATATTTCGCATACACCACGGAGTTGATCAGGCCCGAAATAATGGTCCAGGATATATTGCATTTGATAATGGAATAAACAATTATCTTAAACAGTTACAAAAATGACAACAACAACAACAACGACAACCACTCCAAACAACAGGTAAGGAAAAAGAATGGCAGGATTCAAGTTCTGAACCCGGTGCCACTGGAAGTGGTATTGGTACAGGTACCAAGGGAAGTGGTCTTATTACCTCATGCCCCAATAACACCCTTGCCGATGTTAAACGATTAGAAATTCTGATTGGCGGAAAATGAGCTGGTAATAATACCCCAGAAATCATTAATGAAGCAGCTGATATTTGTCAGAGATTTTTTACAGGCGGTATCATGGATATTAATGTTTATCGATCCTTCATTGATGAAATCGCCGATGATTACCGCAGTGAATAAGAGTATTGGGTGTGGCTTAATTAAATCATTATTATATCAATAATGGAATCTCATACAGCTAAACTAGCTTGACAGTGACTTGAGGCAATTGAAAAATATCTTCCAGTCCATGATTGTGTCAAACAAAAAGTACAAGCGCGTCAGGAATCTCAGGTGGAATTTGCAGAAGGTGCGGAACAATTATTTAAACCAGTTATGAAGGCTACCAAAGATCTTCCCGCATTGGAGCAAACCGCTAAAGCAACTGGAAAAATAGCAGAAAGAAGAAAGAAAACAAAAAAAGATTCTAAGAGAACTTTCGGCTGAAATAGCTGCGGCTCAGCCACAAATACAAGAAGAAATACAACAAGTACTTGAGAGTGTTGACAAAGTTCGTGAGGAGGTCAGTGATGTAAGAGATCTTGTTGCGCCAAAACCAAAAGCAAAACCAAAACCACCAGCCCGATTAACCGAAGAGGATAGTAGGATACTTTGAGAAAACGCTGTAGTGGTTGCTGCAGCAGGATATCCACATCGTGATGAATTATTAGATCCAGACACAGTCAGTGTTTCAGAAAAAAATTGGATTTCTTTTATATTTCGAAAGTCCTGTAATATATCTAGAATCATTGATAAATATAAAGATGATTTTAACGATTTTAAGAGACAAGTCGAAGAGTTTAAAAGAGCGCCATTATCCGGAGATATATTATCACTAGAAAAATCACCATTCAGCCTACCTCGTATTGAGAAAGAAGAAACAACTGGAAGTGGTCTTGGTACGGGTACCAGAGGAAGTGGTCTTATCACTCAATGCCCCGATAACGTCCTTGCCAATGTTGAACAATTAGAAATTCTAATTGGCAGAAAACAAGCTGGTAATAATTCCCCAGAAATCATTAATGAAGCAGCTGTTATTTGTCAGAGATTATTTACAAGCGGTATCATGGATATTAATGTTTATCGGTCCCTCATCGATGAAATCGCTGATGATTACCACAGTGATTAAGGGTATACAGTTAGATCAGTGACAAGAAAATAAGATGATCATACATAATGCTCACCATGGACCGATCATGGTCAGGGCAATATATTCATGATTACCCACATATAAAGCGTTCTACAGAGATGGACTCGGTGATGTTGTTCAGGGTCTATTTAGAAGGATAGCCTCAAAAGCAATACTGATTGCAAAACAACTGGGGATGAAAGCTGTTGATGTTGTTCATGATAAAGGTACTGGTGCTGTTGGTGATGTTGCTGGTAAAGCATTCTCGGCAATCAAGGATAGACTAGCAAGATTAATACGACGAAAACCTCAGCCAGTAAAATTACCCAACACAGACGTTATGCCTGCAAATGTTAGTAAAATAATAAATCAAGCTGTGAATAAAAATTAGCAGAGTAAGCTGCTGTAGCCCTATCAGGAAAAGAAAGAGAAAAAAATATAACTGCTAGTCTGATTGCAGGAAGTGGTCTTCGTGTTAGACGATAACAGATATAATAAAGATGTTTAAACGTATATCTGATCCTGCATTCGACATGGACACACCAGTTCTCAAAGATGAATCTGTATGTGATTATCAGTATTATTCTTATGACACACATGTACCTGACGAACGTGGAAGAATCGAATTACAAGTTCAGGATACAAGCAGATTTTTCCTGCCCCTTGAGGCATTTATTGAGATCGAAGGTAGACTTTTGAAATTAGATAATACAAATTACGGAATTGGTGATTGAGTTGGTTTTGTTAATAATGGTATCATGGTGTTATTTAAAAGTGCCACATACATGATTGATGGTCGGGAAATTGAGGTCTGTCATAACGACATTGATGTTGCCACAACGATACTTGGCCTTGCAAGATACAGCGATGATTATTCGAGATCAACTGGTCAGTCAATGATGTTTGCAAAGGATACAACTGATCAACCAGAAAAGAAATGTAACACTAAATGCAGCTGGGGACACAGTTATATCAATGAATGAAAATTTCAATTTGGGATTCACAACACGTCGATCAATGTTGAACGACAATGAGGGATTTTCATGTGCAATTCCACTGTCACATATCTTTGGATTTTGTAGAAATGTTAGAAAGGTTATTTTCGGGGCAAAACACACAATCGTTCTTGTGAGAAAACCTACCGATGATGATGCAGTATGGCACGCTGAAGGAGTTGATCCAGCTGCAACCGCAGCACTTCATGGAAAAGTAATACTGACAAAACTTTCTTTGTGGATGCCAACAATGACTCCATCACTAACCAAAGAACAACAGCTACTTTCTTTTATGGACAGCAGTGGCAAATCAACATTATCATGGTTGACAATGACCACAGATAGTGTTCAAAGTAACATTAATGGCAGACCTGCCAGCTTTTATGATTTTGCCGCAAGTCTTATGAAAATTACCCTTAAAATACGGACTTACGGCATACAAGCAAAAACTACAGAAAAATGATCGTTGCCGAAAAATCCGGATAATTGATTCATCCATGTTTGATATGGATCCGGGTTTCATATTAGAATTAGTAAAATTAGTCAGGGAACCAGACTAACTTTGCAGCAGCACCCCAGATGCTTTATACTGCACCTATTTGTTCATGTAAAGCGTCGGCATGATCAAACTGTTGATTATAGAATTTTTAAAAAAATGGCGTCCAGAAAGTGATGCATGTTTAAGACGAAAGAGAAAATAAGCTTCTAAAAAAGTGTTAATAATCAACACAGAAGAATAAAAAGGAGTATTCAGATTCTTATGAATAAAAGCTGGAAAGAGCACAATTACATTTATTGGACATCACATGCCAATTTGAGTATGCCTCGTGGCAGGAGATATGATTGCCGTCGTCACGTGAAATGGAAAAGAATTTCCAAGAATTACACCAAGTTGAGAGATAGCAACAAGCCATTGCATTGCATAGGGTTTGGAACTGAAGTTTGTGCAGCTGTACTAATGGTAAATAAAGTCTTTGCATACTTTACAAACATTTCAGTTGAACATAATGTTTATCGTCGGTGCGTTGAACTTTTATTTACGTTTTCCAGTTTTACAACAGCAGTTATTAATATTTTGTTACACCTTACTGAAAACTGGTCAATCTTATGGAGAAAAATCAACTGCCTTACTGAGACGGACTCGTCAGGGTTGGCAGGTCTGTAATGGTTTATTCGCATGGCGGATACCATCACAACAAGGTGTCTCAGCACCGCGACATATATTTATTGCTTTCCAAGATGCTGCACGAGTAAACTCACAGTTACGCATTGCAATGATATTTGACAAACTTGGTGTTACTGAAGTTTCACTGAAGATAAATGGACATCAAGAACCAGCTGAGAATATATTACTGGATTTTGATAACAATCATGTTGCACGTGCATATCATCGTTTGATGACATTCATGGGACGTGATCAAAATGTTGATACTGGTTTGCAAATATCTCGGCGGGATTTTACAACACTGTATCCGATCTATTATTTCTCACTGGAACACTTGGATTTGTTCAGACAATCAGTAGTTGATATACACTTTCGAGCTCTTGTAACAAAAGAACAGCAATTGCTAATTACAGAGCGATTACTGTTATACTCAGCAATAAAACAATGTTGCTTGAAGGCATCATGTTAATGTTACTCTGACTCCTGGTCAGATTAAAAAGCTACAATCATCATCAAAAAAGAATTCTGGAATAAAAGTATTACTGAAATCAGCACAACTCACAGGTGGTCCAAATAAACTATCACTGACAGAACGTCAACTCAGGCCTTTCAGTGATGCCAAACAAAAAAAAAAAAAACGGTGTACGACTTGATCTTTCTGCGGGTGCCATTAGCAACATTGCCAAGATGTGTGGTATATTTCCACTTCTTGCAGCTATACTAGCTTTGATAGCCGCTGCAGCTCCAGCTGTTGCAAAAGCAGCTGCACTTGGTGGTGTTGGAACTGCCGCTGGAATGGCATTAAAGAAAGCAACAGGAAAAGGAATAAAAACTTCCAAAAAAACTAGGGAAAGGTCTAAGACTACCAGGTCAGCTCCTTATTCATGGTATGGAAAAGGTCTAAGACTTCTCAGGACACTTTGTTAAACTCAAAGCGTCTCCTCCCCATGTCCAATGATTTACTTGATACTGCTGTGCGATTAAATATAAAAAACTTCAGAGGTGTTTTTATGCATGATCAATTACCAAAACAACCAAATCATGTTGAGACTGGTATCATCAATCTCGATAGAAGTTCTGGTCCAGGTACTCATTGGGATGCATACGCGATTGATCCACGTGGAATTATTTATTTTGATTCGTATGGACTGGCACCTCTGAAGGAATTTTTAAAATATGCCAGCAGAGTGCAAAGCACTCCGTTTCAAAATATTCTAATCTGGTATTCAACATTACCAACACAGACAATAACTGATCCGCCAATATGTGGCCGTGAATAACTCGCTGTACTCGATGCTATTTCAAAATCTTCCGATGCACCTCATAAAGTTGTACATGTGTACACGAGTTCTATTTTAAATAATCACTAATCATATAATGGTTGATATTTATGGAAGATCCTCTATCAAAGACAAGAAGAAAGAAGATATCAATTTGTCGAAATTCGCTACAAAAGATGAACTTGCCGAGATTATCAATTTATCAGATGTTGACAGAGATGAAGTTGTCGTTTTTCAGGATAGATATAATTTGTAGAGTCCTCTGTGCTACCATGGATAATATTCCAGTATTTACTGAAGGTGGTGGAATCAGAGACTCAAATGTATCAATCGCAACTATCAGAAATGAAATTGTGAAAAGTGTTGCTGATCGTTTATGATCCACTGGTGATACAATGACAGGTGAACTCAACATGAATAGAAATTAAATACTTGTTTTGAGAAAACAAACAAGTGGTGAAGATGCTGCAACAAAGAAGTACATGGATGATAGTGACACCACAATCGACAACAAATTGAATACACTATGAGCCGAGTATGACGTTCACGTAAATATGTTTTTAAATACTTGTAGAAATTTTCAAAAACTTAATAAAATAAAATCGCAGATGATTTCTTTGGAAGTATAATGGTTTGTGACATAAAACTCTCTGAAATTATCACAAAACTAGGAGATGTTATCAGTGGAGTTCCTGATATCATTAAAAAACACTAATCTGATTAAAATTCCTCACAAACAGATTAACAATATCGTATACACGGTATCATCAGGATCATCAACATGCTCACAGCAAAATAACACTATCAAACATACCGCGGAAGTCACTGGTGTGTATAGACTGTCTGTGTTGAGCGCTGCAAAATTTAGGATACTTACCACATTTGCATGGCATCATTCGACTGATAATTTTTCTGGAACCGTGTCTATTGTGTTAAATAAAGATACCGAAAAAATGTTTATACTGGAACCATCTGATAAAAAATTAACTGCAGCTTCTTACTGGTAGTTTCTGGAATTTGTTGCTGAAACACCTCAATTGATTACTTATTATCAGGTATATGATTTCACCAATGTCAGATCTGAGCATCATAACAAATACAGATACGAGCAAGTGTGTTTGTTACAGACCCAACTGAAGAACATCATTGATGAGTACAGAATAAAAATAAAAAAATGCTTTAGATGTATCATCATCGCTGATATAATCGTTTATTCTGCATTTGTGGTCGTTGCTGGAACAGCAACTATAATCGGATCATTGTCAGCATCATACATAATTGCACCAATAACAGGAATTGCTGTGGCAAGTTGTTGGTATTCCTGCTGGTAGTTATCAAATAGAACAGATCAATGATGAATTCCAATGCAGGATTAAATCTATAACAGGGCGAGAATCTAAAATCGCTATCATGGTTCATGAACCAACATATCGTCCGCAACAGAAATATCAATGCCGGATTACGCCATAGATATATATCAATCATCGATCAGAACTGTATTAGGATGGCCAGAAGTCCCATCGGTTTATCAAGGACCTCCAGAACCTAAACGTGATGACTTCACCACAAACAAAAGAATATTTTTAAAGTATCCAGAATATTGAAGATTTTATCCATGGTTCCAAGAGGGTACGAGTGTAACACCAACTTTTATCGCGTCTACTGGTGAAAGACTTCCTGAATTATCTTACATAATTTTTATGTTTCACGAAGATAGAAATGGGGTCTTCAACGATTGGATTTATATACATTTTCCAATTACATTAAATCCGAACACAAGCGAGAAAGCGATAATCTGTGAAATTTATTTTCGAGTATAACACAATATTACAACAATGATGTAAAGCAACAGATCATTGAAACTATACAACATCTAAACCAAGTTGCATCAGATCTCGAATATTTCAACAAAATCATTGTCGAGCATGTAAATTTGAAAACTGAATACGTGCGACCTGTTTACCCACCACTGAGAAAAGTAAATATTAAACAGTTATTTCTCGATCATTTTAAAATAACAGAAAAACAACTAACATTTGTAGTACTGGAATTTGACAGTACTGAACTGAGAAAAACCGTCAGCGACATCATCGATGAACACTTTCCAAAAATGATCAATTCATAGAGAAAAATAAACCCACCGGCGAATGTTCTCCAACATGACAATGTTCCCCATGGTGGAGGTCATCATGTATCACCAGGTGTTGTAAACATCACATAGACGATCACAGTTAATTTGGTGTGTGATGCCATTGATGGAAGTTATCTCATAGGCGCTGAAAAATCCCCCCAAGCATAACAAGGATATATCTTATATTCATTTACCCCTGAAGTACCTCTTGGGATTTTAATTGTGTCAGTACCTGTTAATCCGGTTTATCTGTGATGTCATAATCCACTATTATCACGGATACATTTTAGACTTACTGACCAGGAAGTTCTGGCAATAAGTTTGTGAGATCATAGATCTTCATGCTCATAGAGTATCATCTTCACGTTCGTGACTGATCTCTTCTCAAATTAAATTACACGAATAAATATAATCGATGATGCAATCATTGGGAATAATTGCGCAGATAAAAAAAACTAACCCATGCACAACAATTGATGGTGTGTTATTACTGTCGTGGCAAACTTCGTAGTAAGATTATTAATGATGTAATCGATATAGTAAAAAAATTCTGAATTAATGGAAAAAAAACCAAAAAAATAAATCTGTGTCAGAATCTGAATTTGAATCTGTATCAGAATAAAAAATAATAAATATACTCTGAATCTGTATCACAATCAGAATAAATATTATCTGATTCTGAATAAATATTATAAACTGAATCAGAATAAAAATAAAAAATAAATATAATCTGAATCTGAATAAATATTATCTGAATATGAATCTGAATCAGAATTGGAATAAAATAAATATTATAATCTGAATCTGAATCTGAATAAATATTATCTGAATCTGAATAAATATTATAATCTGAATCTGAATAAATATTATAATCTGAATCTGAATAAATATTATCTGAATCTGAATCTGAATTGGAATAAAATAAATACTATAATCTGAATCTGAATAAATATTATAATCTGAATATGAATCTGAATCAGAATTGGAATAAAATAAATATTATAATCTGAATCTGAATCTGAATAAATATTATAATCTGAATCTGAATTGGAATAAAATAAATATTATAATCTGAATCTGAATCTGAATAAATATTATAATCTGAATCTGAATCTGAATAAATATTATCTGAATCTGAATAAATATTATCTGAATCTGAATAAATATTATAATCTGAATCTGAATAAATATTATAATCTGAATCTGAATAAATATTATCTGAATCTGAATCTGAATTGGAATAAAATAAATACTATAATCTGAATCTGAATAAATATTATCTGAATCTGAATCTGAATCTGAATTGGAATAAAATAAATATTATAATCTGAATCTGAATAAATATTATAATCTGAATCTGAATAAATATTATCTGAATCTGAATCTGAATCTGAATTGGAATAAAATAAATACTATAATCTGAATCTGAATCTGAATAAATATTATCTGAATCTGAATCTGAATTGGAATAAAATAAATACTATAATCTGAATCTGAATCTGAATAAATATTATCTGAATCTGAATCTGAATTGGAATAAAATAAATACTATAATCTGAATCTGAATCTGAATAAATATTATCTGAATCTGAATCTGAATTGGAATAAAATAAATACTATAATCTGAATCTAAATCAAAATAAATATTATAATCTGAATCTAAATCAAAATAAATATTATAATCGGAATCGGAATCGGAATAAAATAAATATTATGATCTGAATCTAAATCAAAATAAATATTATAATCTGAATCTAAATCAAAATAAATATTATAATCGGAATTGGAATCGGAATAAAATAAGTATTATGATCTGAATCTGAATAAATATTATAATCATGAATCAGAATAAATATTATTATCTGAATCTGAATCAAAATAAATATTATAATCTGAATCAGAATTGGATTAAAATAAATATTATAATCAGAATTTGTGTCAGAATAAATATAATCTGAATTTGAATCAGAATATAATCTGAATCTGAATAAATACTATAATCATGAATCAGAATAAATATAAAACATTATAATCATGAAGCAGAATGAGAATAAAAAATAAAAATAAATATAATTGGAATCGGAATAAATATTATAATCTGATTCAGAATTGGAATAAAATAAATATAATATGAATCTATGTCAGAATAAATATATTATTATCAGAATCTGAATCAAAATAAATATTATTATCTGAATAAATATTATTATCAGAATCTGATTCAAAATCAAAATAAGTATTATCAGAATCAAAATAAATATTATTATCTGAATCTGAATAAATATTATAATCTGTTTCTGCATGTTATGATCAGAATAAAAATAAATATTGTCAGAATAAATCTGATTCTTCATAAATATATTATAATCAGAATAAAAATAAATAAATAAAAAAAATAGCAAAAGAGAGTACCTGACGAGCAAGTTGAATGACGTTGGATATATATCTTTTTGGGTAATTGTTATATTTTTCTTTCTCATTGTAATTTTCTTTCTCATTGCAATTATTGGATCGCTGAGCACGATAGGGGTAATAAAAACACTCCCTAAGCGAACCCCTGGTGTTTTGAGGTTCAGGGGGTGCCAGGCGAGTTACATTTGGAATTAGTTTTTTTTTTACAATCTTGCAATCACCCGTACACAAGTATATCTCGTCATCAACAGCCCGCAGGTGCCCCCCAATTATAATAGCATCTGTTGCCGAATGCAAGACAGTATGTCTATTGCATTTTTTGAGACTCGAACATGTGAAGAGTTTCCACTAATGGATCCCTACGCGCGAATGCCTTAACCCCATGACTACTGGAGCTTTTACAAATACACAGGTAATTTTTAGTATATAACTATTCGCTACCACAGTCACTGGTGACAGCGCTTTCACGCTCAGTGACCTCGTCAGTAGCGACCTTGTCACTGAGTTTACAATGGATTGTTTCACGATTCAACTTAAATTTCTTAAGCTGTCACACATGTGAACTCATAATCTTTTTTGTTTCGTATTTACGTGATAACTCTGACCTAACTGTTTCGATCGCGTTTGCAAGTGAAACAAATTTTTGAATATCCTCATCATCGACATAAAGTAGAGATTGTTTCATGGCCTGTTGAAGTAACTTAATGAATATATACTTGGCTGCTAGTGTATATCTTCCATCATATTTTCGTTCCTGTAGCGCTTCAAAATCATTTATGATTTTATCAGAGTCCAATTGTTCTGATAATTCTATATTCTCATCATTTAATTCTTTAATCTCAGAAATAATGGCATGAATATTTTCAGAATTCATTATATAATAAATATTTGTTTAAAATAAAAATATTTTCTGAATCAGAATCAGAATAATAATACCTATTATATACATTTCTGCCTGATGTCATTCGGGAGTTAAAATACATGTAGGTCTGTATACCTATTTTACTTGGATTTTATACACATGCAAGGTGCGTGATTCATACTGAGGTCACCTATACTGGATAAGCAGGCAACCTATATGTGCGATCAGTTATACTGGATAAAATCACAATTATGGTAAACTGTAGCGTGGATTTATTTCAATTTCCAGACACACTTCATAAAATATACTGTATAAAATATCTGCATTCGATAATCACACATACATTTTCTGACATACATTTTCAGCACAAGATGTCATTCGTGAGGTTAAAAATTACATATAGGTCTGTATACAGGTATGTGTTACCTGTCTTGCAGGTAAGAGCTAAAAATAACTTACCTGGAATTTGTCCTGTTGTGAGAACAGTAACAAAAAAACAATTGCGGCACAGTCATATAATATTATGCACTTGCAAGCAGGGCAACTACTTAATTACTCTAGCGGAGAAATCATTGCTTGACAGTTATCTCCCTTCATCATCTAATATAATAGGCACATAGCAAAATGTTATTTTCTGATTAAATTTTTTTGAATACACCAATTTGGTTATTTTATCTGCGACATATTTTACTGAAGGCATGCAAATATCAAAATATTTTCCAGCAGCATTCATTGATTGAAATATTATTTCTTCGCCTGTCTCTACATTTACAGATTTAACAATCTTCTTTCCAACTAATTTGTGCATACCAGTTTCACCAAGTTAGCAATTCTGACTTTGTGTAATAGCTGGTAAATTATTTAAAGAATTATTTTTCCGATCTGAATCAATATGATCAATCACAAGACCATTTTTTATTACTCCGTAAAAACACTCGTACACAAATCTGTGAGATGAATATCTTTCTTTTCCAACAGGAAATCTGAGATAACCAAATTTATCAACAGTTCCGACTGTTTTTTTTTAGAAGACAGTTCCAAATTCATTTTGCTTCATTTTATATAGTAATATTATTTGTCTAAATTATTATTTTGAAAATCTGGATAGATAGTTTTCAGCGTTTCTTATGGTGGATTCATTACAGATGCCATCAGACTTATTTTTTTTAATCATAATATCATTTCAGCTCTCTGTATGTTTTACCACCACATTGCATACACCAATGCGTTTTCCCTCTGACCTCAACACCACATTTCAAGTACGGTTTTGGTCCTAGACTCCCCCCACGAACACTTTGCATGTGACATCCACAGAATTCATTTACGCAAGTCCTGTTACAAGGAGGTGAAAAACCCATCATGAGTCACTTGCATTTATTCTTTGCTTCAATCATTATATATATATATATATATATATATATCATTATATATATAATTGACCTTAGGCAAGATGATAGATCGCTCCGCCTACTGAATCAAGTGACATGACCACCCGCTAACCTCCGACAAACAAGCAGTATTGGGCAGGGAAATATGTTTCAGTTTAAGTGATATATTTATTAAAAATGATTTTGTATTATTCCTAAAATTACAAAAGTTGCATAAATTATACTGCAGTAGACAATATTTATATTTGTAGTTCAAGTTCGTATAGTAATAACGCAAGTGTTTTATTTCAGTAAGTAATAAAATCAATTTTAAATTTGTTGGAGAAATTATTAATGTAAAATGAAATTTGCTCCCAAAAATGTTAATGTATTTAGTATATAATCTTATCCTTATTAATCTTATCTGGCTTATATTTATGCTGCTTTGGAAGTAAACAAATTAAAAATTAATAATAAAATTCTAAATAATTACTGTTAGAAGTATGCTGTTGTCTGTAATAATGTTTAAGTTCTACTGTTCATCAGATGGAATAGTTTATCAATGATGTCTGTTGATGGAAACATAAACACATGTTTACCGTAATATATTGGACGATAATATCTGAAACCATTGTTTTTGTATTTCTGTATTAATAAAAACATTTTTGTATCCCCACCCATTCTTTAAACCAATGAGAAAGTAAGGAGTCACTCAAGTGTCTGAAAGATTGAGATAATAAATCATTATTTTTTAAGACAAACCAACATTAAAGTCAAAATTTTCAAACTTTCAATAAATTCAGTATGGGGTTCACTACATCCCATTCAAGAAAATAATATACATCAAAGCCCGAAATTTAGGGGGTTCTTCATTCGTATTCTAGAAACGTTTATTCATGTATATATTTTCAATTTCAATTTTTGTTTTTTTGTTTTTTTATTTCTTCAAACCATCAATAGGATATGGTTTTCTACTTTTAGGCAAAGAAACATGTTATTGTCATCAATTATTTCCATATTCAGCTGATCGTACACACGACCACAAAATAGGCTTTATCCATCAAAGATTTGTCTATGTTTTGGGAAAAGAATAAATCTAATTCCTCTATTTAGACGATCTGGATATCGACTGTACGAATTACATGGCTCCCAGTGACTTATTTTCACTGTTATTGATCGAGAATGAAACAAATCATTGTAAAATTTGTATATACTTATCATAATTAATTCATTATTGCCACAGGCAGCTTGTCTGAGGAAAATGGCGGACGAAAGCAATGCCTTGAGGTGTGTCTAATTTACGTTCATTGATTGGGTAATGGCTTAGCATGATTGACAAGTGGCGATAGGTCAATTAATCTTGAATTTAGATATATATTTGGCTTAATTATAATATGGAGGAATTTATGAGATTATCTATGATTAAACCCTCTAAAGCCAGATTCGATCTCGACAGAATAACCCCTCAATTACCAAGGCGAGCTTTGGTTGATTTAACAAATAAAACTTTAATCAATAGTATCGGTGAAGCCAACAAGGAATTTCGTGATGATGGTGTAGCTCATGTATGGTCAACATTCAGAATTGTACGTGATGCCAGTGGTGTTGTCAATGCTACAATGATGATAAATGAGCAGTGACAATTATTAATTATCTCGACGTTGCTCGAAAATATATTTTTCAAAGATGACGACACATGGATTATCGATGACAAACGTGATCCTGTTCGCATGTCTCATTAGGGTCATAGTGGAGGTATTGTAACGATAAATAAAAATTCAAAACCAGGAATACTGGCTGGAATTAATAGACCTTATTATGAATGAGCATATCCTGTAATGGCAGTTGTTTATGTGATATATACACTGAATGATAAACCTGGCGTCAATAAACTTTTACCAATGAAAATTTCTCGCCTGAATCATGTTGCTGAGCAAGTTACAGAACATTTCACAAATGCAAAACGAGGAAATGGTTTAACAGATATAAGGCGTAAAAAAATTAACGAGTGGGCAGAAACAGTTAAAGATACTGGAGCATCTATCAGCGACGTTGCTGAATTGGAAAAAAATTAAGATTTCCAATAAGAGTGAAGACATTAACCAGAGAGATTTTATATGAATCAAAATATAAAAGAAATGGAACTTCGAGAGAAATTATTGATCATAATGCACATGCGTGGACATTGGATATAACAATATTTCCACAAAATCGAATTGTTAAATTCTATGGCGGCAATATGTTTGATTTTATCGGAAATATCACTAAAAATGATCCAGTATCTCTGTGGTTGTTTCAGAGTTTGGAATGTGGAAATTATGATCAGTTTGTACGACCTAACGGAGATATGTACCGTATGGAATCTCTACACGATAATATGAAAAATATTGCATTAAAATATGAAAACGAAGATAAAATCGAGTCCGATGAAGTCGAATGATTACTCAGTAATTGTTTTACTGTGCCGTCAGTCGCTGCCCACGCTGCTAAGAAGAAAAATTCATGGAAACCAACACGATTGGAATTGCTTGAAGATATCCAGTGCAGTTGTATTGAGTATGGACACAGTGGATTATGGAACACAAAATACGACCGCAACGATGTTATTTCCGTCAACATGATTGCATGTTATCCTGGACGTTTTCTTGGATACAGAGAATGTTCTGAGTATTTCAAAAGATTTATACATTCAACACATGAGGTGAGAAGAGTTAAAATAAATGGACCATTACCGTATAATTTTGATTTGACAGGGTTCGCTTGTACTGATTCATTTGAGTTTTCACAGAACCTACACCCTATCGTATATATTTGGTTTGGAAGGCATTTTTCAGAAAAACGTTGGGCTCCAATAGTGTTATTGAGATATATGATCAATTCTGGTATTTTGATTTCTCTGACATTGACCGAGGCGATTATATCTTATAATACACAGAAGAACATTTGGTTACCGCCGCAAAAGAAATATACCAATGACGAAAACTATTACGTAACTGATTGCGAAAATAAACTTGCAAAAGATCTAGGAAGAAGGATTATTGGTAAATTTACACAAGGTGGAGCATATGATCATAAACGATACTGTTTGAGATTGGTTATCGACGATGCAGAATTAAATTTTATTATTGCCGATACTACAGCGAAAGAAACTTTTATAAATTGAAATGATGCTTATTTATCCAATGGAACTAAACTAGGAACAATTGTGAGCTACACTGATGGTGAATCACTGCAGTTTACTCATTTAAGATCTTCGATGCTTGCATATGTTTCGATAAATTTATTATCGATGATAAACAGATTTTCTGATACCGCGGTTAGGGTCGCTACAGATTCATTTTATATCAATAAAAAATACACAGAATCACTGAAACAATTAAAAATTTCCAGTGACGCTGATTGGGGACTGTGGAGAATAAAACGAGAACAGATTTTTGATTATTCTGAATCTGCTGATTACAGACCAGAGGAATTATTTTATAAAAATAATCGTTTATCGGAATTATCATCGGCTCCATCTGTGTTTGATCCTGTAACCCGTCTTAAGACTGTTTATCTCAATGGGTGCGGTGGTTCTGGTAAAACAACATGTGCAATTGAATTATTTCAGCGATTAAATAAATCCAGCGATATGATTGTTTTGACACCCACACATAGGCTTGCACAAGAAATGAACGAACGTGGAGTTAATTCGTGTACATATCACAGTTTCTTTCGATGGAAGTGAGATACGTGGACTCCCAAGCGAATGGGTGAGAGATATATTCCTAAGATTATTATTTGGGATGAGATCTGTACGGTATCGCTGGAGGTATTAAAAATATTTCTCGATTGGTTGTTAATGAGAAATACTGCGATTATCATGTGTGGTGATCATGGTCAACCTCCACCTTTTTGTTGGATCATCTCCACACGAATGGCTGAAAAAGTTCATAGATTATTATGAGGAGATAACTGATGATTATAGAGCTGTTGATGAAGCGCTGAAAGAATTTAAAAGATTGATCAGACTGCAGCCAGATAGAATTCAGTGTAAGACAATGCGTGAAATAATTTCAGAAACTCCGATAAATGATTTTTGGAATTTATGGAAACCCACTGATTTGATTGTTGCAAGTCGGAAGATAGTTCGTGATACACTCCAAGAGAAATTATTTCTGTTACATAAGGAAAGATTTTCGAATTTGCCTGTTCCTCTTTGTTATCGCCCAGCAGATACACGAAAACAGAATATAAAAATTAATATTCCAGGAATGAATGAGAAACAAAAACTTGTACTTAATGATATTGTTGTTGCTGATGTTAGCGCAGTTCAGAGCGCGTTGAAGATGGATAAGTCACCATGGATGTTACGTTACGCTATGACGATTAACTCATCACAGGGATTAACCGTTTCTAATAAAATATCTGGATCATCAATGATTGGATCGAATGGTCAAATTTAGCTTATCTAGCGGTGTCGAGAGTCAGAAAAATATCTCAGCTGAAGCGAGTTGTAATAGATTGTGTGATGACGGAGGAAATAACTGATAGAAACATTAAAGATATTGTCAAGAAAAAATTAGTTGGTTATCATGAATCTGACAAAAAAAATAAATGTGATTTTGATCTCGATGTTGATTTTATCATGACACTGAAACAAAAACAGAATAATCATTGTGCAAGCTGTAATACAGTAATGATGTGGCAATATTCGAATAATAATCCAAAACAATTCACCATGGATAGAATTAATAGTAATCTCGGTCACACACATGAAAATGTGATATTGGCTGGTCGTGAAGGCGGTGGTAATTGTGTATCTTTTGTCCTGAGTATAAAAATTGTCATGAATATGAAAATTATTGTCATGAATATCCCTCAGATAGACTGTATGAAAAGATACTGTCATGAACATCCCTATGATAGACTTCTGAAAATTATTGTCGTGAGGATGAAAATTGTTGTTATGAACATCCCTCTGATAGACTGTATGAAAATTACTGTCGTGAACATCCCTCTGATAGACTTATGAAAATTATTGTTATGAAGACTATGAAAATTATTATCATGAACATTCCTCTGATAGACTGTATGAAAATTATTTGTCATGAACATCCCACAGATGGACTGTATGAAAATTATTGTCATGAGGATGAAAATTACTGTCATGAACATCCCTCTGATAGACTATATGAAAATTATTGTCATGAGCATCCCTCTGATAGACTGTATGAAAATTATTGTCATGAACATCCCACAGATGGACTGTATGAAAATTATTGTCATGAGGATGAAAATTACTGTCATGAACATCCCTCTGATAGACTGTATGAAAATTATTGTTATGAATATCCCTCAGATAGACTATGAAAATTATTGTTATGAATATCCCTCAGATAGACTATGAAAATTATTATTGTGAACATCCCTCTGACAGACTGTATGAAAATTATTTGTCATGAATGTCCCTCAGATAGAATATATCAAAATTATTGTCATGAACATCCCACAGATGGACTGTATGAAAATTATTGTCATGAGGATGAAAATTACTGTCATGAACAACCCTCTGGTAGACTTATGAAAATTATTGTCATGAACATCCCTCAGATAAAATGTATGAAAATTATTTGCTGATATCCATTCTGTTGGTTTCAAGATTTCCTTCAGATAATGGTAGTAGCTCTGTAAGGAGTTTTTATTTAGATGTCTCATTTCCTGATTGTTCATTCTAGCCCCAGTACAGTAGTGTCACAGCTCTATAGGAACAGTAAGACAAAAACCCTGAGCAGATTTCATATTTTTTGTTCTGTCAGTGTAATACAGCAATGCATGCAAGTTTTCATCATTATAACAATGCAGCTCAAACTGGAAACTCTTACCTTGCCTTGAACTTTTCAACAAATCAGATAAACTGAACATGACTTTATCTGCCTCAGAAGTCATGTTGCATACATTCAGAAATATTCAAGTCTGAGTTCTAGTAGCAGTCAATAAAGAAATGAGAACAACCAGTTCTATTGTTAACACCCTGGCCTTTTAGAGAAAATAAAGTACTGTATATACTCATTTATAAGTTGAGTCAAATTACCAGTAACAAAGATGCTGATATACCATATCATAATGTGCCTGCAGGAATATGGTCTGTGTTGTTTGTGCTACTGATAGCTCCTAACAAAACTGCAGAGAACCAGATCTGTTGGTGCATTATGTGAAGGCAGATCTGGGTCTGTGCAGTTTACAGTTGGACTTTTGAATATATACTGTGCTCAAGTAGTTTTAAACAAGTTTCAGCATATTGTGGTTTAAATGTACCATATGTACTCGCTTATAAGTCAAGTTAAACTGCAAACAACAAAGATTCCAATCTGCCAAAGCATAATGCATATGTAGATCAGGATCTGTGTTGCTTGTTCTGCTGATTACTCCTAATAAACTGCATAGACCTAGATTTGCTGTTGCATTATGTGACGGCAGAACTAGGTCTGTGCATTTTGTAGTTGGTCTTAGCTTATGAGTGACTGTATGGTAGTTCTTTTGCACAACCTCTTTATGTATCTATTAATGAGCAAAAGATAATGCATCAGTTGTTACGGGACAGTTTCAAACAGCAGCATTGGCGTATGAGTGTTGATGACACTATAAAGCTTACTGTCAGTTACTACAATTTTAAGTATGAAATTTATGTTTCCTCGGAGACAGAAAAGGGATCAATTTTTTTTAATCGTAGACCAAACATCAACATTTGCTCCTGGAACTCATAGGTTTGGAGAAATCTCCTGAGACCATCTATTTGCTGAAGAAGAGGTTGTCCCAAGAGGTTGAAGTGTATCAGTTTGTGGAAAGGTCACTAGGTCTTGTGACTTGGAAGTTGGATAGAAGAGAAATTAAAAAAAGACCAAACATGAGGAAACCAAGACAACTACATCTATCTTATTAAATATTTTTGAAATATAAAAAAAAAATGATGTAATCAAATTTTGGAGATCTGCTGTTACTCACAGTCTTAGGGATGGTTCAGCAGCTAACTTGTGAGTCCTGTAGAGGCCAGGATGGGGACAGACAGCAGAAGGGGTTGCCTGTCCCGTATTCCATGCCTTGAAGTCATTGCAGTTCAATAAAAAAATATCTATAGAGACCAAGATGGGGAAAGATAGCAGGAGGGGTTTCCTGCTCCTTTTTCCATGCCTTGAAGTCAGTGCAGTTCAATAAAAAATACCTGTAGTGGCCAAGATGGGGACAGACAGCATAAGGGGTTGCCTGCCCCTTATTCCATGCCTTGAAGTCATTGCAGTTCAACAAAAAATACCTGTAGAGACCAAGATGGGGACAGACAGCAGAAGGGGTTGCCTGCCCCGTATTCCATGCCTTGAAGTCATTGCAGTTCAGTAAAAAATTATCTATAGAGACCAAGATGGGGAAAGATAGCAGGAGGGGTTTCCTGCCCCTTTTTCTATGCCTTGAAGTCAGTGCAGTTCAATAAAAAATACCTATATTGGCCAAGATGGGGACGGACAGCATAAGGGGTTGCCTGCCCCTTCCATGCCTTGAAGTCATTGCAGTTCAACAAAAAATACTTGTGGAGACCAAGATGGGGACAGACAACAGAAGGGGTTGCCTGCCCTGTATTCCATGCCTTGAAGTCATTGCAGTTCAATAAAAAAATATCTATAGAGACCAAGATGGGGAAAGATAGCAGGAGGGGTTTCCTGCCCCTTTTTCCATGCCTTGAAGTTAGTGCAGTTCAGTAAAAAATACCTATATTGGCCAAGATGGGGACAGACAGCATAAGGGGTTACCTGCCCCTTATTCCATGCCTTGAAATCATTGCAGTTTAACAAAAGATACCTGTAGAGGCCAAGATGGGGACAGACAGCAGAAGGGGTGGCCTGTCCCTTATTCCATGCCTTGAAGTCATTTCAACAAAAATATGTGTAGAGGCCAGGATGGGGACAGACAGCAGAAGGGGTTGCCTGTCCCTTATTCCATGCCTTGAAGACATTGCAGTTCAACAAAAAATATGTATAGAGGCCAAGATGGGGACAGACAGCAGAAAGGGTTGCCTGTCCCTTATTCCATGCTTTGCAGTAATTGCAGTTCAGCAGTAAATAAAGTACAATCCAAAGCACAGTGAGGAATACTTTTAGCTTGGACTACATCCTAAGCTGGCTAAACAAGTTGCAATATTCCAATTCATTACCTACACATGATGTATTTGACCACCTTGCAATGCCAGAATAAAATTGTGAGATACATGGTTCAAGTTTTTGGGTTTGCATCATGTGATTTGTACTTAATTTGGTTTTCTTTGTGGAGCACTTCCTTCCACCAGCAACAAATATATTCTTTGCATACATGCAAGGCCAAAAGCTTTATGAAAAATGATGTCCTATTTAGGGATATAAACTTCTCAGCATCAATTTTAAGATGTTCACAAAAAACCCAGTGATGACTGAAGTATTAATGATTACTACCCAACATAAGAGAGCATAATTGGAAAGCAACTATTGGAATCTTAACAGTAGTGGCCTTAGCAAACGCAGGGCCTGATTTGGATAATTTTGCTTGGCCCTCTGCTTCCTATCTCGCAGGGCCCCCTGTGAGCATGGCATTTGTGAGTGCGGGGCTCGACTGGTCCAAATAGGTACAATTGGCCTTAGGCTGGCCCTGAATCTTAATATGAATGAAATTTGCCTGCTAGTAGTTACCCATTACAAAATCCTTGGGGTGTTGGTTGATAACAATTTCCAATACAGTGGACATATTCAAGTCCAGTGTTTTAAAGTCAGTTCATGTCTGTGCAAGATAAAGCCATATTTATATCAACTAAACAGATATTAATATACATGTCTTACAAAAGCTATATACTGTACAAACATACTTGTAAACGTGCTGGGGAAACACTACTGACAAGAATACAGTCAAATTATTCTGCTGGTAACAAAGAGCCGACTCATTCTAGATAATGATGAAAGCATCCCAAATGCAGTGAATGATCTTAACGTGTTATGGGTAAGTATACAAATATTTTTCAGAAAGGCAAAACTGATACACAAAGATTCAAACAACATGTCCACATTATATGTCAAGGAGCTAATTGGTGCTAAAAAGACAAGGCAACACTCCCAATTTAAAATCAGTTTCAGGTGACCATCATTCCATTCCATAACTAAAGAAAGAACTTTTTAAGAAATGTTTTCAGTATTCAGGGCTGGTAATTTGGAAATGAGAGAAATGCAAATGCTCTTAATTATAATGTAATTTAATGAATAAAAATGGAATCGGTTCGATTTGTCAAATACATTACTTAAACATCAATTCTCAAACCTTCAGCTTGGCTGTCTTAGTATTTTTGTACTGTATATACCTAGTGGGAGCATACTCCTTTAAAACATTCTGTTTATTATATCCGTATACAAATTAAACTTAATAATAAATACAAATTTACGATTATGAAGAACTTGTGCTTTTGTTTTTTTTTTTCATTTTATTCCTCTCTAGAAAGAATTTAGAGTTGTATGTGCCTTAAATTAGCGGTGCTTCACATATGGAAATGTGTGGAGGACCACAAGGAGGATTAGTTGCATAAAACTAATTGTGTCACCCTCTTTAAATAAAATCACTACTACTACTACTACTACTACTATTATTATTATTATTATTATTGTTATTATTATTATTAATGTCAAGCATTTACTTGTTCAAATTCAGTATGAATAATGGCTTTATCTTGTTCAGTATGACACAGGTGTTTGACAAGTCTAGGAAAAATTGTGTGCCCCCAAAAATTAGTGTTTTCATCAAATTACAGTGATCTGCACTATATTTAGAGCCAGAAAAGAATACAGCGTTGTAGACAGATCCACATTATATCCTTTTTTGTAATATGTATGGCAGCATCATAATAGGGTATATTGCCCATTAAGTCACTGAAAATACATGCTGTATGTGAAACTACACTGTATTATTCATCCATTAGGTTAAAACCAAAATCAGGAGAAATGAATTGAGAGGAAATGATAGAACTAAATTCAGCCATATTAATGGAATACATGATCATAACTGTGTTTGATGAATTATATTGAGGAACTTGATAATGAAGAACAACTTCATACTTTTTCTAAAACTTTGTCACATTTACAAAAAGTTATAAATATTTTAATTTTTTTTGAAGTTCATTTGTCATTATGATGGCTTTCTCAGACAAGAATGTCAAAGAGATATTCAATCTCTTTATCAGTGAAGAATAATTACACACATATATCTGTTGCCAAACCACACAACAAGTATTTTGCATTAAAAAAAAAAAACTGATCATACTTGAAAATCTTCTTAAAATTTGTTAGCAAGCTGATGTCAGTGCAGGAAGTTTTGTACTCTACCTGGGGACAGGAATGTAGGTATAATTTTAAGGAGATTTCTGCTGGGAAGGGAATACAGTTAAAGTTATGTCTTACTCATGTTAACTATTTTTTGTTAGATGTCAGTGCATGAGAGTTCATGCCCTGACTGAGGACAGGGATATAGATCTCTATTCAGTGAGATTTCTGCTTAATTTGAAATACAGCAATACATACGCTGGCAGCTCCCATTCAGATGTTGAGCTATTTTCAGTTTGATGTCTGTGGATGAGATTTTGGGCTTAGGGAAATCTGCATAATGTATTTGTTCCATGTTGGTGTACAATCAAATGGTAAATTCCAGAATTGGTGAATATTCATAAAGCTGGCATCTGGAGAAATGCTGGGATAAAAGTGTGTTCAAAGTAACTCCTGTTTTCCCAGTAGATAAGTTTTTCTGAAGTCATGGAATCAGAGACCATATATTCAAGGTAAAGCACTTGCTTCCTCTTTGAATAAATCTGGTTGACTCAGTATATGATTTGCATGATTGATGGAAATAAGCAAACTTGTTCATAAGAATTGATTTTATAAGGTGGAAAAATATTGCCGTGGGAGGTGGGAATCAACTAGATTTGGTGAATATCAAACTAGTCATTCCATGGCATACTAATTAGTGAGGGTCTAAAGTGGAGCAGTATTTATTGTCATTGATACTCAACATTTTTTGTTACTGTGAAGTGACACAGTGACAGACATGACAGCTGATGTAAGAAATATATTTTACCTTAATTTTTCTGCTCGTTAATAATTAGTACAAACAAGAACACGTATAATTTTGTATATGTGTTAGCTGGTTACAAAAAGTATCTTCCGTCAAAAAATCAAATATATTCTCAAATGCACTATTAGTTTTTAGGACTTCAGAGAGGTAGAAATCAGGCAAAATTTCATTTTTGATCAAACACATGCCTATTTCAGAACAAAATTAACTGTTAATTTCACATATCTCGTTATATCTCATTATATGATGTGTACATATTGTTATAATACAATATTAATTTTGTCTAGTTAAAGAGTCAGCTGTCAAGTTATATAAGCTATGTAAACAATATCAGCCCTACTTGGCCCTCTTGTTCTTATTGATCTTTGTAACTCAGAGCTGAATGACTATTCTATGACAGAATCCTACAAAAAACTATTTAGGCAGTTTTTCATTGATTGATTTTAGGCATTATGGCCATCATCGGAAGATTTTCATATTGAAAAATATTTCTGTACTCGAAAGAATTACAGCAGCTGAATCAAATATGAGACAGAATCTTGTGAGTGCAGCATGTCTTGTGTTTTTTTGTGGATCACTGCAAAACTTGGATTTTTATGGATCACTGTAAAACATGGTTTATTATGGAACACTGTAAAAATTGGTTTATTATGGATCACTGTAAAACATGGTTTATTATGGAACACTGTAAAACATGGTTTATTATGGATCACTGTAAAACTTGGTTTATTATGGATCACTGTAAAACTTGGTTTATTATGGAACACAGTAAAAATTGGTTTATTATGGAACACTATAAAACATGGTACATATAGTCATCATCTAAAATGCACGCACAAGCAAGCTATATGCCAGTTCAATTTATGCCCTTTCATTATGATGAAATAACATTCAGTTTGTGCCACAGTGCTCGTTTTTACTCCATCGCTGGTACCGTGTTCTTTGATTCATGCACAGCTCACTTATATACTATATTTATAAATTTGTTGGAAATTATGCATAAATTATCATTACTTGAAAACTTGGAGATATTAATTTGCCCAAGAACTTCCTTAATTTTTTACAAGTTTCCTATCGTGAAAATTACTTTGATTTATACCATAACCTCAGGAACACATTTTTGGTGTAAATCGAGTGTCACCTGTATAGACAATGTTTATGCCTTCTTGATTTTCGTAAGAGTTATTGCCCATTTTGTTAGCATATGACATAATTTTGTGAATGCAACTACTCTTGCATTTTTCAGGAGATTGCTGTGAAGGCCGTTAATTTTATTGTCATCATCAAGTGAATATTTGCATGTTTACCAATGATTGTACTAGCACTATTTTCAGAAGAGTTGTGTACTTTTTAATCACCCACCTTAAGGCGGAGTTTATGCCATTATGATGAAGTATGATATGCCTGTCTGTTTACTGATTTGGTTTTTGCACAATAACTTTAGTTGTCAACCAGCTGCAGCTAGCAGAGTTTGTGGATGGGATAAAGATCAAGAATTATCCTATCAGTTTTTGGACTTAATAGCTCAAAGTTTAAGGCCACTGTGACAGAAAGAAGGAAAACTGTTTCTGCACAGTAACTTGAGTTTTCCACCATCTGTAATTACCACATTTTGTGTAAAGTTTCCATAGGCATAAGAAATAACCCTTTTGGTTACAGGTTCAGAGTGTCAAATATTAAGGTCACTGTGATGGAAAGAAGAAAATGGTTTATGCACAATCTGCAGTTTCCAAACTTTGTAGATGGCTTGAACTTGGGGTAAAGGAAGAACCCTATCAATTTTGTGTCAGATGGTTGAAGGTCAAGGTCATGCTAAATAAAAGAAGAAAAATGGTTTCTGCACAATTCCTGAGTTTTACATCATCTACATTTATCAAACTTTGTGTATGGCTTGCACTTCATGTAAGAAAGAACCCTTTCAGTTTTGGAGTTGAAAGATCCTAGGCCAGGGCCACTGAATAAAAAGATTGTTTCTGGTCAGTAACATTAGTTCTACATGACATATATCAGCCAGACTTGGGGTAATGAAGAAGGCTATTGATTTTGGGGTCAAAAGGTTGATGGTCATGGTCACTGTAATAAGTTTCCACACAATAACTTGCATCAAAGCCTGGCCTGAAATTTGTAGATGGTTGCACATAAGGTAAAGAAAAAAGCCTGTAGATTTCATAGGCAATGGTCAAGCTAACTCAGAAAGAAGTAATATAGGATGGGTAGGTAATATGCTGTTCACAGTTCTCTTGCTTTACTAAAAACTTGTCTCCATCATATTGGCTGGATTTAAAAGATTGGGGGTATGTTTACTGGAGTAAATTGCTAACCATTGCTCATGTTTTGCCTGTATTGTTGTTACTGGATCCCATACATCATGATGGTTATGTATGAAACCATTATTGCTACATTGGGTTGAGTTTTGAAATTGGTCTGACTTCAGTCCTTTTAGACTCTCTTGTCAGTCTAGGCAATTAGAAATTGGTTTTTTAAGGGTTTGATCTGGGAACTCACATATTGGAATAAAAAAAGCAGAAAACCCATGTCATGGTTTGATCTGGAAACTCACATATTGGAATAAAAAAAGTAGAAAAACCATGTGTCGGTGTTTGATCTGGGGACTCACATATTGGAATAAAACAAGCAGAAAAACCATGTGTCGGTGTTTGATCTGGGGACTCACATATTGGAATAAAAAAAGCAGAAAACCCATGTGTCAGGATTTGATCTGGGACATCACATATTGGAATAAAACCAGGAGAAAACCCATGTGTCAGGGTTTGATCTGGGGACTCACATATTGGAATAAAACAAGCAGAAAACCCATATGTCAGGGTTTGATCTGGGGACTCACGTATTGGAATAAAACAAGGAGAAAACCCATATGTCAGGGTTTGATCTGGGGACTCGCATATTGGAATAAAAAAGCAGAAAACCCGTATGTCAGGGTTTGATCTGGGAACTCACATATTGGAATTTTAAAAAAGCAGAAAACCCATATATTGGGTTTTATCAGCAGAAAACCCTTGTCTCAGGGTTTGATCTGCAGACCAGGCCAGGATTACCTAGATTCAGTGCAGACATGATCAAAAACTTGGATGCAGTATAGAAATCAATATTTTGATGGGTTTTGTCAGGTATTGGAACAAAAACCGGGACAGTTGTGAATGAAGCTTGAATTTCAGGTTTGGTCTGGATATCAGGCTTTTGTCTGGTATTTACCCAGAATGCATCCTGGCATAACTGAGAATTGAGACTAATATGGAAATATGTCCTATTGCCCATTTTTCTCAATTATTCCTTAAGTGGGCAGAGTCCTAGATAATGTTTGAGAGAACTGTTTTTTTTTTTTCCACCTCAAAAATGTTCAATTATAGCTCCTAAATTTACAGTATACTTTTCTTTTTTTTATATAGTTACCAGATTTAAACTTTGACTAGAGCAAGAATGATCTATACTAAAACTGCATACAAACATGTGGAACTCATTGTTTAACAGTAGTCCTTGATTTTACAGCAGTTGTTTTATGGGTGGATATTATTGGTTAAAATAAGAAAAAATCCAGGATTTTTTCATCAAGAGTTGAATTTTTGAGAATGGAGTGGTTCATTTTACTTAAGATGGCCATTGGTGATGATCTTCAGTTAAAACCTGTGTTTCTACTGGAAAGGTATGTATGTGCGTGTCTGGCATGGCTGGATTGTTGTTCGACTGACACCTTAATTTCTCCATTCCTCGTTCACTGGATGAACCTCATCTAAATCTGCCATTTCTGTTATTCAGAGGATTTAACTTTTTAAGAGAATTTTGTGTGTGTGTGTGGGGGGGGGGTAGATGCAGTGGCTCAGTGGTTAGCATACTGAATGGGTACAGGTTTGAATCAGACCAGCCTCGGTCAGCTACCGTGGTGTGCCCATGCGCAAGGCACTTTACTCCAATTGCCTCGGCACTAAATATCCTACTTGTGTTCCTGTGCCATAAAGCACCAAACTTAATCAAACTCTTAAATGGGGAATCCTTGTTTATAAATTCCCTCTTTGGGAATAAATTGTAACATATATTGAATGCATCAACATCTATTAACTTAAGGTATGCCCAAGACATTATTACCTTCCAGGTCTCTAATAAATAGATTTTATATTATTATCAAAATATGGCACAAGTGTTTTCAGTACCCTGTCAGTAAGAGCCAGAGAAAATATTTGTAATGTGCAAATGTGTAGGATATTGAGTGTTTCGACCATAAAGTATAAATCTGAGACTCATTTGCCTGGCAATAAATGTCAGTCTTCATCCAAGGCAAATAGTCCCATCTTTCACTATTTGATAGGCAATATTCTTGGATTTCCTGGAAGGCTCCTGTCAGGTCAGATGCATCACCTCTGAGCTGTTCTTTAAGATACTGATAACCAGCTCAAAGAGAAGACTGGTTCTGATTTATATTGGGTTATATGAACAGACTTATTTTGAAGTTTTACAAAATGATATGGGCAGTAACTGTTACATTGGCACAGGAACAGTTTTTGGGTAAAATGGCTGTTATCCATGCTAATCAGGAGGCAGTGACTTTGCCCAGGCAAAATGCAGGTGAGCAATATGGAGTATGATCATTTTGATGATTGGCATTCTAGTTACTCTAGTGTAAAATTGTTGTCCAGAGTCAGATGTGCTTGCATTAATAGTCAAAACATGGCATGGATATAAGGTACCATTCACAGCACTGGTTTTCTACTATTTTCCTTCTGCCATTATTTCTTCTTGTTTGATAATTGCTACTCTCCATCTGACAGCTTAGATACTAAGAATCTCCTACCAGTCTCTCCACCACTACCCCCCAAACCATCTCCTCAATTGGCTTAATTAATCTACTAACAGCATTCCAGAGTACCAATGAAAAGGCAACTGATGTAGTGTATGGCATGCTTTGCATCATTAGAAAGGTCAGTTGAACCAGACTGACATTGCTGTTTTTAATTATTTTGGTAGAAAACAATTTCTCAGAGTAAACATACCCTCTTCTGCCATCAGTATTTGGCCTGAGTAATGAAAACTTTTACTAACATATCTTTTTGTTAGTCATCAAATACTTTTTTAAAAATTCTAATGGTCATAGACTGCACATCTGGTTTATGATTTTCTGACATATACACTGTATTCAGTGGGCACATTGAAAATCTTATTGCTACTCCTCCTGGATGGATCATCATATCAAAATGGCATTTTTAACTGAAAGATTTGTTATGTCTAATTTGGTCCAAAATGAAAATGGTGACAATTTGATGTCCATTATAGCTACCATGGGATCCATCTTGAAAGTGTTATTACTACACCTCTTGAGCAGAAAGTCATATTGACATGGGGTTTCCACTAGAAGACCTCTTATGAAGTCTAGTTGATTCTAAATGAAAATGGTGATGATCTGATATCCAGTATGGCCAGCAGTATTACTCCTGCTGAATGGATGGTCATATCAGCATGGAATTTTCACTAGAGGACTTGTTATGATGTCAGGTTGAGGTGATCCTAAATGAAATCATTGCTGAACTGATGTCCAATATGGCTACTACAGTAGTCAGTTTGAAATTCTTGCTATTGCTACTCCTCCTGAAGGGAAAGTCATATTGAAATGAGATTTTCAGCAGAAGATGTGTTATGTTGTCTAGTTCGTCTGAAATGAAAATTATGCCAATCTGATATCCAGTATGGCCACTATGGCAGCAAACTTGAAAATCGTGTTTTTGACACTACTCCAAAACATGAGATTTTCACCTGAAGACTTCTTATGATGTCAGGTTTGTCATAAATGAAAATGGTCCCACTTGCAAATCCAGTACGGCCACCAAGTGGAAATCTTGACAGTCTTGTTGTTGCTATTACTCGTTATGATGTTTAGTTGGTACTAAATGAAAATGTTTCTGCTCAGACAGCCAGTTTTGCCACCACTGTAGCCATCTTGAAAATCATGTTATTGCTACTTCTCCTTGGTGGCTGGTCATATTGATATTGCACTTGAACCAAAAAGACTTCTTAACATGTCTAGTTGGTCCTGCATGGAAATAGTCTTAACATGTCTAGTTGGTCCTACATGGAAATAGTGTCTTTACATGTCTAGTTGGTCCTGCATGGAAATAGTATCTTAACACATCTGTTTGATCCTGAATGGAATTGGTGTCAGTCTGATATCCTGTGTGGCCACTATGGCATCCATCTTGATTAATCTTGTTATCATTACTACTTCATAATGGAAACTCATATTAACATAAGGTTTACACCAGAAAACTTCATATTGTGTCTTGTTGGTCCTAGATGAAAATGGTGCCAATCAGTCTGTTAGGACACCATCCACTTGTTATGTGGCTCTTTGGTTTGGCTCTATTATCCAAGTCAACATTGGTGACATTTCAGAGTCGCTGTATTCCTTTTCCTCTTTTCTCCATCTCTCCAGTCTCTTACAGTCATTAAGCATAACTTGGCTGTCTGTTTTCCTATCCACTGTGTGGTTTACATAAATATTTGTCATGTTTTATTTTCTGGCTTCAAACAATATTCCCACACACATTATGTCAGATATCATCTTATTGTAACTCAACAGACTAGGGCTAATATGGTCAGTTTACAACCTGATACACATACAAGCCTATCATCATAAAATTAATGTCTTTTTCCTAGCTACTAGTTGCATTCCTAACTGGAACCATCACATAACTAGACCTCTTTGATAAACTATTATGTCCTACTGTGAGCAATAAATCACTAGCTAATCGATGTTGGTCGACTGGTGATCCTAATGCTAACACAGTTGGTTCTCAGTTGAAAAGAAATTCACAACTTCATTAAACAAATGAATTATAGGACTTCATGTCTTGTCTTAACTACATTACTTGCTAATTAGCAATTCATTGACATACATTTTACAGACATAGAAAAATCAATTCTTGGCATACATGATACATAACTTAAAACAGATGAATTCACATATTCACTTGATTTGCATCAGATGTAATGCATACAATTCTTAGAATACACAATTCATATTACATCTGAAAGAGGTAATTTGAACAAATTCATATCAATGAATATTGTATGACAGTCTTAGAATACATGAATCATATAACATTAAAAACCATGCATGCAACCATTAACATCCAAACTCACAGAAAATTGATACATGAACTTAAAATGAATAATTCAAGAAATAATTACAAATGTATATCAATGAACATGTTGTAGGTGATTGAGACCATACCTTGTGCTTTTCCAAGACTGGCTCTCTTTTCTGTGAAACTGAATCTCTCTTTTCTATATCCTCAACTTTCCAGACACACATCCCTTGGTCAATTTTATGAGAAAAGTACCTGTTACTGATCTTGGAGTAAACATCTTCCCCCTCTGCAGAAAAACTTGGACTGACTAATTACTTAAAACTTTGAAATTTATCTGGGAAGCACACCTCTCAATTAATAGCTTAGCCAGTCAGGATTAACTTTCTCTCACTGCCAAAAATTTAACATGCCCAATCAAGCTAGAAATATTCTGTCTAGTCCGCTTTTATTAATAAATATTTATGGAAAGTTTCATTTTATGACACTTATTTCAAATGGCCCAAAATTGTCTCTACTTTGTTGTTTTCCTCTACTTGACCCCAAATTAACATATCTGTTGGACTTTTATCTTAGCGGGTCTTAATTAAAATTCAGTCATGCCCCCAAACAAGGAAGGTTAACTATTGCAGGCTGTCAATTTATTGTAAATCTAGCCCATATACATCAAAGTTAATTGTTACGTGTCATGCTGACCATGACAAAATGTGCTGCGAGAGCATCTACAAATTTTTACCCCCTTACACTGACATCAAATATGGTCACCATGATGGTCATATTGAAAATCGCATCACCCAAATGTAGCAAATGGTTTCAACACTTGGCAGTTGAAGAGAACAAATGTATCTTGTATTCCTGGAAATTCTCCTTGACCAGTAGAATACAAGACCCATGGAGAGGCTTTTCTGTTTTTGGTTAATTTTCTGATAATGTGTCCCAAAAAATGGCCATGTTGAAAATGTTGTAGGAAAAATCTTATTATTGTTTTGCCTTCTGTGTTGTAAAAGAGATTTTTTGAGTTTTTGCTGGCTAAAGTGTTTGTTCAGATAAACAATAAAGTTTTGCTTGTTTTTCTTTAGCATCCCTTGTTAATAAATTTCTTAAAAAATAGTACAGTATGGGCTATTTTTGAGAAATGAAGTGCTATCAAAAACCTTATAGCTTCTCCATTCCCACATAAAGGAATTTATTGAATTTTTAAAGATAAATGGTCAGCAGAGATGGACAAAAAGTTTTATATTTTTCCTCTGACTCATATTTTGATTATTTTTTATTTTAAAAGAAATTTGAAACAGTTGGCATTTTGAGAATTCTAGTCATAGAAAGAAGCCTGATATGACTTCTCCCCTCAGATGTATTTAAAGATTTTACTGAATTTTTGTACTCCCTTATCAGTGATTAAGAAGATGCACAATAAGTTTTTTTTTTGGGAGGGTTTTACTGATATCTGTTATAGTAAAAGTCACACAGCTCACATATGCACATTATCTCATTTTAAATTAAACATAAATTGTTCTTTTAAAATTTAACACTAACTTTTGTTAACCAGAGTCTGTTAAATCCTGATTACTGAGTTCTCTGCACCTTAACTGTCATCAAGAAACTTCCAGACAAACATTTTCAATCACTAATTTGCTATGGACTTTTACAATGATGGCCATGTACTAAACTTGGGTCAAGAAAAGAGCACATCAGGTGGAATTGTCACAGTATAGGGTAGGATGAATTTGTTTATCAAATTATCAATATGCATAGCATTCATTGTGACATCACAGCATGTGACATTCAGTCCAGATTGTAGTGGATCATACCTTTAGGTTCATTTTGTCCAAAAATTTCTGTGTACTTGAACATTGACTTTGCTGTATGCACTTCTTGGGCTGTCTAAATAATGACCTACCAAAGGAATATGGATGTATAAGAATCCAAATGAAGTGAATACTTGCCACTTAAAAGTATGTAGAATCAGATTCTGAAAAATAAAACCCATTACTGCCTGTGTTATTTGCAGTTGAACCTTAATTATACGTTAGCGTAAATAATATATTTTGGGTACACTATATTTTCAGATCATTTTTGTGTTTGGTTAAGTAATTTTTAAAATAATAATATTTTGGACTTGGATTTTTTAATACAAACTTTTTCATTATTTGTAATTGAAACTTTTTAAGTAGCTTTACTCAGAATTCCCCAGACCTAGTCAGTGAATTTTATTACGCCCATTGTACACTTATGTACCTAACCTGATTGATTTAGTATGCCCATTATACACTTATGTACCTGACCTGATTGATTTAGTATGGCCATTGATACAGTTATGTACCATACCTGACCTGATTTAATTATTACAGCCATTGATACAGTTATGTACCAGATCCAATTGATTTAGAATGCCCAGTATACACTTATGTGCCTGACCTGATTGATTTGGTATGGTCATTGATACAGTTATGTACTGTACCTGACCTGATTTAGTATAGCCATTGATACAGTTATGTACCATACCTGACCTGATTGATTTAGTATGGTCATTGATAGTTATATACCGTACCTGACCTGATTGATTTAGTATGGTCATTGATTCAGTTATGTACCATACCTGACCTGATTGATTTAGTATGGCCATTGATAGTTATATACCGTACCTGACCTGATTGATTTAATATGGCCATTAATACAGTTATGTACCATACCTGACCTGATTGATTTAGTATGGCCATTGAGATATATAATGTACCTGACCTGATTGATTTAGTATGGCCATTGATAGTTATGTACCGTACCTGACCTGATTGATTTAGTATGGTCATTGATAGTTATATACCGTACCTGACCTGATTGATTTAGTATGGCCATTGATACAGTTATGTACCATACCTGACCTGACTGATTTAGTATGGTCATTGATAGTTGTATACAGTACCTGACCTGATTGATTTAGTATGGCCATTGATACAGTTATGTACCATACCTGACCTGATTGATTTCCTGTGCCTATTATACACTTATGTACCTGACCTAATTGATTTAGAATGCCCGTTGATACACTTAGATTTTCGTATCATATAAGCAGCATTTTTGATGTCTTTCAGCCATTATGTTTTGTGAGTATGTGTGTTTGTGTGGCTTTCATTAGTGAAATCCTTATTAGAATAGTTACTTAAAAGTGCTTGCCCAATGCAGATGAAATTTGGTAGGTCTGATTATATCTGTCTTTGACAAACTTGTTGCACAATTTTTATGTTCTGCTGCTTGCAGAAGGGAGCATTATGATTTGATCCTATCCATCACTCCATATATCCATACTTTAGTATACCTGAACATATATCTGCCATCCCCGAGAAGCTTGCTACCAAGATTGCACAAAACCACACAATGTAGACACATCAAATTTGGCAAGTACTTTTCTGTGCCTGTGCAGATGACCTGATTAGATTTCCAGATCATTACAGCAGTTTTCCTCAATTTTACAAAAGCCCATTTTTGGACTTTTTGGGATTTTTTTTCTTCAAAAATCTTGTTGGCAAAATTGAGCAAAAGCCACTCGAGTTAGATTAATTAAACTTGGCTGGCAAATTGATATTTATATATAGATGACCATATTTTTTCAGTCCATTCTAGCAGTTTTTCAAATCTTTTTGCATATTTTTTTTTCAATTCTTGGGACTTGGACTGAGTACAGAAAAACCTTGCTTGTACAGTTAAGCTATTTCAAGTAGATAAAAGAAATTTGATAGTCATGTCTGTATTCACATGCAGATAATCTGATTGGAGTTTTAGGCCATTGTGGACATCTTTCAGACTTTTGGGGGTTTTGAACTTTCAGGATTTTTATAAATAGGAATATGCCATAGATGCCATTTAAGGTTTCTGTGCTTAATGTTTTTGCCATTTTGATAATCAGATGACAGGGCATCATAACACTGTTGTCCTGCCAGGTATTTTTCCATAGAAATGAAACATCATCAAAACCACTTCATAAAAAATGATTTAATAAGGGTAATAAAATGATAATGGTAAAATGATGTCCAATGAACAGCAGCTTGAAGTCTTCATAAGATCCAAAGTACAAACTTTTAGCACAGTAAAAATATCCCCGCTTACCAGATATACTTGCTTATGAGTACAGCTGCAAACCGCATAGACCCATATCTGCTGTCGCATAATGCAGATCTGGGCCTGTGAAGTTTGTTAGGAATAATCAGTAGAAGAAACAGCATAGACCCTTATCTGCATGCACATTTTGTTATGGCAGATTATGTTCTTTGTTGTTTCTAGTTGGATTTGACTTATTAGTGAATATATACTGTATCAGTAGTTGTCTCTCACTATTATTAACCTCAGCATAACACTTTTATGAATCCGTGAGGGATTACTGTGTATTTAATAATATTCCATGTGCAGATCATTTTTTAGAACAATATGATACATGTAGTATGTGATATAAGCATAATGTGTTAACCTATTTTTTTCTTTGCTTTCTAGGTCTGGTGAAGCTTGGTATTCACTGTGCGACTGGAAAGAGAGTTGCCATTAAGATTGTGAACAGAGAAAAGCTTAGTGAATCTGTATTAATGAAGGTAAGAATGTTTTCAGGCTTTTATCTAACAAAAGCTTTTCATGTATTTTCTACAGATAATTTTGTTCAAGCCCACATTAATGGCAAGGTGAGACATAGCAGTGGCATCTCCACTGATATTGTGGTCATCATCAGTTTGTTAAAGTTCTGGTTCAAGTTTTTTCATTTGCATATGTTTTCTAAACCCTGATAGCTTCTCATCATATCTGGCATGGTTTATTATGAAACTATGAAAATTCATTCTGTGACATGTTTGATCAGTGTGGAAAATATTAAAAGCCGTCACCCTTCCTAATGAATAGAAGTTTGTAAGCACTGTCCATAGTACTAAAACACCAAATAATGCAAGATATCACTGTTTAATGGGGTCAAAGACTGAATTTCGTTAAAGTAACAAAGTAAAAGGAGAAACAATGAAAATTTGAATAAATGCCTGAAAGAGTTGGCACTTAAGCACACTTTCTTTTAATTGCCATGTGTAAAATCTAAAGCAGTGTATGATACAGTGTACATACCTTTTGCATTGACCTTGAAAATTCATTCTGTGACATCCTTACTTGCCCTTTGACCTTGGGGTAAAAGGTCACAGTAATAAAAAATGTGCACTAAGGTTTTGGTTAAAGTTTTTGTATGCCTGCCATAAGGTGGAACGTGTTATGTGTGTCTGCTGATTGAACTGTTGGCAAC
This sequence comes from Megalonaias nervosa, assembly GCA_016617855.1. NCBI lineage: Eukaryota > Metazoa > Mollusca > Bivalvia > Unionida > Unionidae > Megalonaias > Megalonaias nervosa. The sequence goes on from JAECUM010010169.1 coordinate 59,375, forward strand.
CAATTTGGTTTTTGTAAAATAACTTTAGTTGTTCTACAGTTACCAAACTTTTGTGATGGCTTGCACTCGGGATAAGGAAGAATCCCATTGATTTTTTATTCATAGGGCGAGGTCACTGTGACTGAAAGAAAAATGGTTTCTGCATAATAATCTCAGTTCTCTATTATCTATGGTTACCAAACTTTGTGGATGGATTGCACCTGGTGTAAGGAAGAACCATATTGAATTTGGAGGCTAAATGTCAAAAGTCAGTGTCACCGTGACTGAAATAATTCAATGACATTAGTTCTACATGACAAACCTCAACCAAACTTTGTGGTCGCTTGCACTTGGATAAGAAAGAAGGCCTAAAGATCAAAGGTCAAAGTCACTGAATGAAGAAAAATGGTTTCTGCATGATAGTATTAGTTCATCACAGACCTGGTCTTAACTTGTGGATGGCTTGAATGCAGGATAAGTAAGAAGCCTGATGATGTTAGGATCCATAGAGTAAAGTTCGAAGTCACTCAGACTGAGGGGGAAAATGGTTTCTGCACAGAATGTTGAGTTATCTATACAGAGGACTATTAAATGTGGGGGTCGTCATATTATGTGTCATTCACTAAGTATTCTTGTTTCATTTGCTTATAATTTCTTAACTACTTGATGTTCAACCTCAGATGCATCATGATGAAGCTAAGACAATTCATTCTTTGACATGCTCGACCCTTGTGTCAGAGTTTTGATTAAAGTGTTTTTAATTTGCTTTTATTTCCTAAACCCCTTGATGGATTGTTTTCATACCTGGGATGAATCATTATGAATCCAAGACAATTCATTCTGTGTCAAGACCGTTGGACCTTGGCATCAACCTCACAGTGATAGAAAATTTGTGTTAACAATGAAAAGTACTTGAATTTGCTGTCAGCTCTAAAAAGTACTGGAAAAGTGCTAAAAGATGCTGAGCAGTCCTTGAAAAGTGCTTGAATTTTGAAACAAACACATTTTTGGGAAAGATTAATTTATCGATATAAATATGAAGAAAAAAATCCAGATCAGTTACATGAGTCCGAAATTTGATCTTCAGTAATTAGACTCCCAGATTGGGTCTCTTATATATTCCGCAATATTTCCACATGGAGTGTTTATTGTGATCAATAGTGCTAAGCCTAGATTGCAGTAGATCCATAGATCCATTTTGCACATTGGAAGAGTTGTTGTTCTTGGTATCAGCAACTAAGTCTTGGTTGCAGTAGATCCATAGATCCATTTTGCACATTGGAAGAGTTGTTGTTCTTGGTATCAACAACTAAGCCTTGATTGCAGTAGATCCATAGATCCATTTTGCACATTGGAAGAGTTGTTGTTCTTGGTATCAACAACTAAGCCTTGATTGCAGTAGATCCATAGATCCATTTTGCACATTGGAAGAGTTGTTGTTCTTGGTATCAACAACTAAGCCTTGATTGCAGTAGATCCATAGATCCATTTTGCACATTGGAAGAGTTGTTGTTCTTGGTATCAACAACTAAGCCTTGATTGCAGTAGATCCATAGATCCATTTTGCACATTGGAAGAGTTGTTGTTCTTGGTATCAACAACTAAGCCTTGATTGCAGTAGATCCATAGATCCATTTTGCACATTGGAAGAGTTGTTGTTCTTGATATCAACAACTAAGAATCAAAGAATAAAATGAGGCCTCACTGTTGGGTGTAGGTTGTTTACATTGACCAGGAAGTGGATACTGGCATTAGAAATAGTAGCTTAAGTTTGAAAGAAATAGTCGTATTGTTTCCTGTTTGACTGAGTTGTTCCATCATTACTTAAAATAGCTTCTGGACTACTGAAATTGCTAGCAGAGAAGTACTTTATTTTGAAACCGGATGGCCTACTCTCGCAGAAATATGAAACATAGAACGATCTCTGCATTTTTTATAATAAACTTGTCAACAACCAGTTTCTGAACTATGTAACTGATTTACTTCCACCCTGTTCACAACAGTGCCTTATAATCTGAGTAACAAAAAAGTATTATTCAATATTAATGTAGAATAGTTTTGTTCCAAAAATCGTATACATGTATACCAAAACTTATTGACTCATGGAACAATCAGATGCATATTCTCTCAACCTCAGTTCATATGCATATTCTCTCAACCTCAGTTCATATGCATATTCTCTCAACCTCAGCTGGTTTCCATCTTTTTTTTGGTCATTTTTCTTTAACTCATTAACCCCTGGCGCCGCATTTACGCGGCAGGAGGTGGTAGCCTACTTCTGAGCTCTGTAGCGTCAAGGTCATGTACGACACAATAAAGTGGGTGGTATTATAGAAAGGTAGACAGATGTAGTTTTACGATGATACCAAATAATATGGATGTTCTAGTTGCACTACAAAATACAGAGAGAAAAACGTAACTTTTTGGACCTGAGTTTTTTCCAGCCAAAATTCGCATGATGTCGGAATCCGATTTTGTGTCTGGATTTTAGACTTTTTGGCCTCAGATCTAAGACAGACCGGTCTGAACTGCACACAGACAGGTGAACCTTTGCAAAAAGTAGGATAAGATGGGCATTTAGAATAAAGAGAGGTCTCGACACGAAAATGATGGGTCCGTTAAGCAAAAAAAAAAAGAAAAAAAAGAAGTCCAGCTTTTACCCTTCTGCTCATGCTCAGGCGAAATAGCCAATGAAAAACAATGTTTCTAACACAACTAGGCATTAGGTTAACCTAAAATGTCTTGGAGGTCGATGTATTAGGATGTATTCAGAAATAGCCCCCAAAATGGGTTTCCTACTCGCATTTCAGGCGAAAATGACAAAAACCTCCAGGGGTTAATGAGTTAATTAGTCTGCTATATTCCATTTGCAGATTATTGAGTTTATGTTTTGGATAATTAGGAAAGTTTTGAAATAAAAGATTATAATGGAAACATTAATAACAAATTATTTTTTTAATGTTCATGATTTGACCAAGTTGCTAATTTAAGAAAATCAGCAACTGTCAGTCATTAATACTTCATTTCTCATGCCAATTTTCCAGTTTGCTACACAAATTAATATGCAGCAGGATTGAAAGCAATATGGTTTCATTTATACGTTGAACAATTAACTACTTTTTGCATTAGGTTTTGGGTAAAATTGCATTAAATAGTATGAATAATTTTTGAAGAAATAAATAATATTTTACAATTCCATTTCACATGATTTCTATTTTGTCACACACAGTGACATGGAAAAGTTGTAGGAAGATGAGACTTTCTTCTCTAGAATGTAACAAATAAAAGGTTTATGATAACAAGTCACATGTGAATCATTTAGATTCTGCACAAAAAGCCTTTAAAATCTGTATATAATGTGACAAAAGGTCACAATATTTTCATATTTCTTTTCAAAATAATAATTATAAATAATCCAAGCAGATTCCACTCTGTAATTTTAAATTAAAGGGTTATTTTGAAGTCTTACTATAAAATGGGAAATATTATAATTCCATTTTGCATGGAACTGTTCCATTTTTCTCAGTTTTGTAAAACAACTCCATTGCACATCAAATACCCTCCCTTGTGTTTATTCTTATTGTGTTCATTATCATCTGCATTTAATTTATAATGTTATGTACTACCACTCTGGTGGCCTTATGGTTAGAGCATACACCTCAGACACGGGAGGTCGCGGGTTCGAACCCCCACCGAGTCATACTAAATACTTATAAAAATGGTACTTACAGCTGCCTTGCTAGGCACTCAGCATTAGGACTGGTCAGCCTGGTGTCGGGATAATGTGACTGGGTGGAACATCGTACTACATGTCTGCGGCATGATGCCCCAGTGCTAAACATCACTATAAAACTGTCACACTGCAGACATCATAGTGATATGACTGAAAAATTGTTAAAGCTATGTAAAAATCCAGATCTCGATCACACACACACACACACACACACACACACACGATTTAATGGTAAAACTAACCATCTTAGCAAGTGATAACATGGCTTACACAGGATAGATTAAAATAATTTTCAAAAATATATATTTATATGGTAGTATGAATGCATGCTTGTTTTATTAGCATCATTGGTCTTAGACCAGCCTATGGGACAGTCAGTCATCTCACTTACGTTAGCATAAGTTATAACTTTTCCCTCAAAACTATTTTGAGGATTGTCAAGAAACTTTACAAACACATTCATCCCATTGTCGGGTTGGTCCTAGATGAAAATGGTGCTGTTGGCACATCCATATCGCTTGCCACAATGGCTGTCTTTAAAATCTTGTTATGGCTACTTCTTCCAAATGGATGTCATATCAACATGGGGTTTACAATGAGAGACTTCTTACGATGTCTAGTTGGGCCTAAATCAAAATGGTGCCAATCTAACGTCCAGTATGACTGTCATAGCAACCTTCTTTATAATCTTGTTGTGGCTACTCCTCTTGAATATATGGTCATATCAATAAAACATGATGTCCAGTTGGTCCTTAATAAAATCATGCCAATCTGATGTCCAATATGGCCACCATTACAGCCTTCTTGAAAATCTTATCACAACTCCACTTGAACAGAAAGTTATCAAAAAACTTCGTTAAAAAATGTCTCAGTGAACTTGATACCAAGAAAGCTACAGGACTTGATCAGATTGGTCCATGACTCTTTAAATCTTCTGCCTCTGTGATTTTAGATAGCATAACAATCAATTTAAGTACTGCAACCTCATCTGTCCCCAAAATATGGAAAACTGCAAAAGTAACTCCTATTCACAAATCTGGTTCTAAGGATGATGCTGATAAATGCCGGCCAATCTCATTGTCAAAATTGATTGAAAAACATGTCCATGACTCATTCATGTCATATTTAACCAAACACTTGCTGTTACACCCTAATCAATCAGGCTTTAGACAGAAACATTCATGTGAGACTGCCTTGATCTCCTTAACTGATAAATGACTTCAGGCACTTGACCAAGGTAGAATAATAGGATCTGTATTTGTAGATTTCATGAAAGCTTTTGACATGGTGGATCATGAAATCCTTTGAAGAAACTGAAAATCTACCAATGTGATGAAAGCACAGTTAGATGGTTTACTTCATACTTAAGTGAGAGAACACAACATGTCTGTATAAATAATGTTCTCTCTGAACCTGGAACAGTTAGATATGGAGTACCACAAGGCTCAATTCTAGATCCATTACTATTTATTTTATTTATTAATGACCTACCACTTTTACTAAGGGACTCAATATCATATACAGATCTCTATGCAGATAACACAACATTGTCAGACATACAAAACACAAAGCATGAACTCAAAATTTCTTTACAGAATGTCCTAAACAAACTGGACAACTGGTGCACATGCAATGGCATGGTGGTAAATACTGGTAAAACTAAAATATTACTTATCTCAACACGGCCAAAAAAGGACAAATCTTGATAGTAATGAACTATGTCTGACATGGAAGGATAAAATTTTGCAGATGGTCTGTCATGATAGACTACTTGGTGTTTTGGTAGATAATAACCTATCATGGACTGAACATGTCAAACATGTCAGTAAAAAAGTCAATTCAAGTGTATGGCTTCTCAGTAGGATAAGACATTTTCTCCCTGAAAGACACAGAAAACTATTTTATAACAGTTACATACAACCCTATTTAAACTACTGTAATACAGTATGGGGTAATTCAAATGATAAAAACATAGTAAAGCTGGCATATCTTCAAAAAAGAGCATTTGGGCTAATATCACTCCAGAAAGAAAGAAAGGAAAATTTGGCTAGTAAGTTAAAAATATTACCTATTAAAGACTGAATCCGTTTGAGAAAAGCCAAATTAATGTACAGGATATCCAATGATAGTGCTCCTGAATATTTACAATCACTATTCCAGTATGGGCTACCTGGCAATACTCCCCACCTGCAATCCATGTCTACCAAACAGTATAAAATTCCCAAACCAAATAAGGAATTATTTAATAAAAGTTTCCAATACTCTGGAACTTCGTTCTGGAATAGTATTCCAGTTGAGATTAGAAATGCCCACTCTGTTTTCTTCTTCCAAACCCAATATATCCAGTGGCTTCAGAGATGCAGATAAAATAAATTCCTTTGTATGAGGGCCTCAAGGTAGATTAGTTCTTAGCTAATTGTGTTACCCTCTTTAAATAAAGTCATTATTATCACTAGTCCAGCTGTAAGGATTTTCATATTGACATGGAGTTATTAGTGTTACACTTCATTCAATGTCTAGTTAGTAATGGATGAAAATTGTGCTGGTCTTATGTCCAAAATGGCTCTGATTTTGGCCATCTTGTAATCTCGTTATTTCCACTTCTCCTTAATAGATGGTTGTATTGACTTGGGGTTTTCTTTGAAAAACATTGTGTGATACATAGTTGAATTTTAATTGAAAATATTGGCAAATTGAACTACATTATCATCTTCAAAATTGTGTTATTGCTACTTCTAAATGGATGGTCATAACAACATGGGGTTTTCATGAGAAGAGTTCTTATGATGTCTACTTGGCTACATGTTTTCGTTGCAAGAAATATTAAATATAGATTTAAGCAAACTTTTCATGCAGTTATATTGTGACATTGTCAGAAACAAGTTCAGTGTTCTTTTGTTAATGTTAGGTTGAAGGACAACGGCCATAAACAAAAATTTTGCATAGCATTTACAGAAATCTTGTCGACATGTTATCTCAAATATGTTGCAAAATATTTTGTTACCAAATTTGGTATTTTGGAGTTTTATCCTTTGCTTTGAATAGTGAACTTCTACTCAGATCACATATGCCAATTTAGATAAAAATTAAGACCACGTTGTGGAATGATCAAAACCTTAGATCGCCTACAATTGAAAGAATTATTTTTTTTAAGTTGACATAAACTGTTTAGTTACAGAAGGAGAATCCCCTGTTCTGTAAATAGCTACATAGCAGAAACCCTTAACAAGAATTCATACATTTAAATCAGGCTCTAAACTGACGGAAAATATCTTTAAGGAACAAAATAAAAATAAAGAATAAATAAAATTATAAATAATTGCAATTATGAGAGTTTAATGTTGGTTTTTTTGGAGTTTATTGTGGTATAAACTGTCATTTTCTAACTCAAACAGCTTACATAATGCCCTTTGGGCATTATTTGCTGTGATTAGGTAACTAACTGTTGATACCATGATGAACTCCCCAAAAAACAACATTAAACACTTAAATAAATATCATGGTAGCTTCTCTTGAGTATACTTGCAGAATAGATGTTGGCTGTTCCATTTCTATACTTCCTCATTATGGCTGTTCCATGTCTTTACTTTCTCATTATGGCTGTTCTGTGTCTTTACTTCCTCATTATGGCTGTTCTATGACTTTAATTCTCATTATGGCTGTTCCATGTCTTTACTTTCTCATTATGGCTGTTCCACGTCTTTACTTTCTCATTATGGCTGTTCCGTGTCTTTACTTCCTCATTATGGCTGTTCTATGATTTTAATTCTCATTATGGCTGTTCATGTCTTTACTTCCTCATTATGGGTGTAATATGTCTTTACTTCCTCGTTATGGCTGTTCTATGTCTGCTTCCTCATTATGGCTGTTCTATTTCTACTTCCTCATTATGGCTGTTCCATGTCTTCCTCGTTATGGGTGTTCTTAGTCTCTACTTCCTCATTATGGCTGTTTTATGTTTACTTCCTCATTATGGCTGTTCTATGTCTACTTCCTCATTATGGCTGTTCTTAGTCTCTACTTCCTCATTATGGCTGTTTTATGTTTACTTCCTCATTATGGCTGTTCTATGTCTACTTCCTCATGGCTGTTCTATGTCTACTTCCTCATTATGGCTGTTCTATGACTTTAATTCCACATTATGGTTGTTCCATATCTGTACTTCCTCATTATGACTAAATACTGTCTGTGTATTTTGTATTTTTTTTCAGGTGGAAAGAGAGATTGCCATCATGAAGTTGATTGAACATCCACATGTGCTGGGCCTGTATGATGTATATGAAAACAAGAAATACTTGTATGTACAGTCAATCAATATTGTATTTAATTTCCAAATAGCAAACAGCAATGAATCAGATCTGCATTCATTTAATTCACCAGGAAATTAGGGTCTATGGCCAAAAAAAATATGTTTCCTCTTACAATTTTTGAAAAATTAGGGTGGGTAGGGATTTTTTTATATTTAAAAAAAAAACAACATATATTATAATGATTAGTATATATAATATACTGAGTACTTCAAGTATTAGGCAAAACCAGCTCGGTTAAAAATACTGACAGTCGGCCAACCAGAAACATACATATTTTTTCTTTGCCTAAGCTGTTCACTGTAGACCTTGATAATGATCAGCTGGCACATGATGTAATGGCTGATTGAAGTGTATAGTGTTGGAAGCTATGGGAAAATTGTATGTGCTTAAATACAGTATACTACCATATATACTTACAAGACGAGTCCAACTGCAAACTGCACTGACTCAGATCTGCCTTCACATAATGCGCCAGCAAATTGGAGTCTGTGCAGTTTGTTAAGAGTAATCAGTAGAACAAACAACATAGACCCTGATCTGCAGGCACATTAAGCTGTGGCAGATCATGATCTTTGTTTGCAGTTTGACTTGATTTATATCAATGTACTTACAGTAGGTTTCACACAGTATATACTATCTTCTTGAATCTTAAAGTTACAAAGACCTTTTATCTGTAGAAGTTGTTGATAATGAAAAAATTGAAGACTGAACCATCACGGTTAAAAACAATGTCTGTGGTGGTGGTGGGGGGACAGCAAACTTGTCTTAATAACAGCAATCACTTACCTTGCCGCTATTACGTAGCTAACCTTTTTTTTGCGCTGAAAACTCTGTTCGATGTGAATACATAATCCACAGAGTGGAGAAAAGTCAGTGTGACCTGCATACCACCCTGTATGTTGCATGGTCATGTGCAGAAGGTAGATATTACCTGTTGTTCTTTTTCATGGACGCCATACTGTGTAGACATATGCCAAAACTATTACCAGAGAAATTACACCTGTAGCAACTTGCAGCAAATAAATGGTCTTCTGTAGTTTTTAATTAGTCTCGGTGTTACAGTTGCCTGTTCCATTTTATATGAAACCATATCATAGTCTTTTCCCCTTTAGAACTTAGTTCTTTAAAGGGCCTCCAAGGCTACTTTCTGTTCCATCTATTAGGTGGACACATGTTCCTTACATATATATATAAAACACTGTGGTACAGGTAAGTCCTTGTGTCAAAGGAAAATAACAGTAGGCCCTGCCTAACACTGAGGACATCGTTTCCTCTATCTTCAATCACGTATACTTTTTATGTTTGCCCATGCTACGTGTTGACATTGCATATGTACTTGAATGTTGCTTTAATAAACAAACTTCACAGATGAGTAATCTTATTTTTCAGTTGGATAAACTACAGGTAATTTCCACAAGGTCAACTCTATTGTTTGCTTCATGCATACAGTGTTTTTACAGGGGTGTACAAAGTACAACACTGCATACAAGCAGGCGAGTTTCACAGCAACATCATACAGTGTTCTTAGTGCATATACAGTGGTGTCTGTAGTACGACACTACATACAACCAGCTGAGTTTCAAGGCAACAACAACTGATTTGAGATGACATTATTTCTTTATTAGAGGATAATGTCAGAAAAGTCTGCGGGGGCATTGTCGCCACACAAAGGGCCCTTGGGATACTGACACAGACTGCATAAGTACTCATAGTACACACGAAAAATCATTGCACTTTTTGCGAATTATTGTCTTCCAGCTCATGGAATCTAGTTGATTCCATACATCCACATCAAGGCTGGTGGAACATTCCTTCCCCTTCTTCTTCAGAATTTTTCAGATTCTCTTCCAGGTCTTACATGTTCGGACAAATATCTTCGGTGGCTTGTGAAGACCCTCCAGAAAGAGGGTCTAGATGTTCAAGAAGTCTATTGACTTCCCCCTATTGGGAGATGATGAACACTTCTCATGTTTCTAACAGCGTGCACGTCTCAGGTAGTGGGTTGTGCCCTCCTGTTAGGGAGGAAGAAATACTATTATAGCGGGTTGCACCCCATGTTAGAGAGGTAGAACACCATGATAGCATTTTCTGCTGTAGGTTGCTCTCTCCCTAAAGGGTGATAGAGCATTACAATACATATTGTGTTTCTGGCAACATGTTACCTTCTTCAGCTAGGAAGGCAAAACACCACATCCATGATGCTTATGGGGACAGGGTCAGGACCTAGCTTATCCCTTTCCCCCCTCTACCATCCTACCCTGTGCAGGATTTGGAATCCATACACAGGACGCTTGGGTCCTCCACTTCCCAATTATACCTATGAACCCTTATGAAACATGGGGCCTTCCACCTCAGGGTTCTTGGTTCATTATGCCCACATGGGCTAGTGGACCTTGTCCTCACAGTCTGCAGCTTATGTCCCACCATCAGTTCCTCACCAGGTAGCTTCCTCTCAGAAGGCTAAAGGTGTTATATCATTAACTCGTGATGAACCGGGGACAATGCCACCGAGGGTTCCTATACCCCCTTATTAAAGGGGCATAGTGATGCCCAGCCATTCTCTGACTCAGAGTGTCGTTGACAATGATGATGATGATGCACTCTCTGTCCCCATTGACTCCAACGAGTTCAAGACAGAAGCTGTGGCAGTGACACATTCTCTCAGGCCCACCCCTTCATCTCGGATGAGGAAGAAGAGGTCTGGTCCTTTGATAAGCCAGTAAATAAGGTTTATTGTCTGTTACCCCTGGTCTTGTGCCCCAAACCATCGAGTACACAGTCCATAAAGACCTCTTACTTCAGCTACATTCATCCACAATTGAGGAAATATCACAGAGGTTTTTAGAAGGTCAAAATAGCTCTTGTCAACGTAGAAGGATGTCTGTTCCTCCCTCAGTGTTGAGACCCCTTATATCTTTTGCCTGCTACTGAGTACATTCCCCAAAGTAACCTATCAAACCTCCCTCTTTGGATGCCGATGTGGCCAAAGTGGGTATTTCTACAGAAGCCTGAGCATGCCTTCCCATCAAAACTATTGATGCCATGAATGCCCCAAACCATTGGGCACACATGTTTACTTGTAACCACAGCTTCACATGCCATCCTATTCTCAGCTACTTCCATTAATATGCTGAGAGAGGCCACTTTGTATCCAGTCACATTACAACATGTGCTGCAATCTGTGGCAAAGATATTTTGGCATGCACTCTCTGTTACCATTGTGGACTTTCTGCATATTTGTTATGCTGCTGCATTGGACTCATTAGAGGTCTTGCTTAACCACAGTACAGACCATCTAAGGGCTGCTCCTCTAGAAACTGAGACCCTCTTTGAGGACCTCATCCCTACCATGGCTTCTCAAGACTTGCTGGATCACCAACAATGATCTTTCATCTCCATCACAACTGACCAGGAAACACAGTCCAATCCCCAAACTCCTGCTTGACCACCTCCTCACTCATCAGGTCGCCACAGATCCAAGAAGAAGCTCTCAAACCCTTCTTCCTTTCCTACTGTAGAAAAGGGGGAGGGGACAGCCCTAACAAGTTAACCCTTCTCCTGCCATGCATCCATTTCCTACGTGGATGTATAGGTATTTGCATAGGCCTCTTCACAGGGGCTTGATCATACATCATGGATGATGGGTGGGTCTTCTCCATCGTAAATGGGGGCTATTGACTCCAGTTTCAGGAACAACCCGAACTATCAAGGACCCCCATTTTCTTTCCCCAGTCCAGTCAGGTGAATTTGAATGAAGAGGTTCACAGCTTTTTGAAGAAAGGGGCAGTCAAGATGGTCTTGAATCATCAGTCTCCCTCCTATTTCTCCAATCTTTCAGGTCACCAAGAAATGGGGGAAATTTTGAATTAAAATTGATCTCTCCTTGATCAACCAGTTTCTCTTGGAGGTATCCTTCCAGATTGAGATAACCTACTCAATCTAGGATGTTCTTCATCCATTTGACCTTCAGGATGCCCACTTGCACATCCTGATTTATTTTCCTCCACACAACAAATATCTCCATTTCAGCATAGACTGGGAAGTTTTTCAATTCAAGGTTCTGCCATTTGGTTTCTCTTCTGCACCTACAGTCTTCACCAAGATCATGGAAGTGGTTATGGCCTACTTCTGAATACTGGGAACATTGATTCTCCAGTATTTTGATGACTGGTTGATATCCAAGTTCATTCCCTCCATCATTATATCTTATGCTGTTAGTCCACCATAACTCAATTGGGTCTCTTACCCACCCTTGAGAGGTTGGAACTTTATCCATCTCAGGACTTTGTTTAAGTGGGGATGAACTTCCTGATGAACCAAATTTAGTCTGGGTTCCTCTGGATCAGGTAGATTGAATCCTGGCTGTTCTGTAGATATTAGGAGCAAAACCATATTATCTACTTGCCTTTACCTTTATTTGTCCTACTCAGAACCTTGAATGCCGATTGGTTTATTTAGGACGTCTTCATATGTGTCTTCTACAGTTCCTCCTCCTTGCAAGATGGAAACCACATAGAGATTCTCTATTAACCCCGATCCCTCTAGGACCAGATTTTCATCACTATTTCCTTTGGTGAATGAATTGAGACAGATTCCTTGTGGTTCTCTTTAACTTCATTTGCTGATTTCCTTTTGTTCCCTTTTAAGACCAAAAGATGTTTAGTATCCACTATCAAGTCCTATCAAGCTGCCATCTCCAACACCCTTAAATTCTCTCAGGGCACGGAATCGGTTCAGATTCATACCTTGCAGATCTTATTAAGTATTTTGAGCTCCAGAGATCTGTTTCCCACTCTCTTATGCCCAGATGAAATCTTTCTTGTGTTTTATGGTCATTAACCAAGCCCCGTATGTACCATTGGGTACTTCCTTCAAAACCTCACTCAAACTGTTCCTACTCTCTCTAGCTTCTGCAAGATGAAGCAGTGAGATTCATGCCTTGTCTATTGACACTGGCTATCTCTGGTTTACAGTGGTTTGCACCCTTCCATTAGGGAGGTAGAGCACTGTGACAGCGGGTTGCATCCTCCTATTAGGGAGGCAGAGCACTACAACCACAGATTACCCCCTTGCATTATGGAGGTTGAACACCACAACAGCAGAATGCTCCCTCCCATTAGAAAGGTAGAGCAGGGCAACAAATCTCATGTTTTTGTTTCTCTCCCGGGTCCATTGTTATGGCACAACATGTGGCCCAGAGAGACATGAACCTTCCATAGATTGACCTTTTTCCTCTGTGGTGAATACAACTCAGTTTCTCTGGTTTTGGTCAGTTTGACGAGATCATCAGCCTACCCACCTAACCGACAAATTCAGCTATGCAATAGCAGTATGATCAGTAATTGCTGCTATTAAAATGTAATTTTTTGGGTGTAAAACTAATTTTAATTATGCAATACTTACCTGCCTCTGTTGCCCAATGCCCTCCTCCCACCCTGCTTTGATGTCTTGCATAATCATCTTCTGTCAAAAGATGACAGGTAATATCTACCTTCTACATGCTGAGTGGTGTGTGTCATACTGACTTTTCTCCACTCTATGGGGAGAATGTATTCACACTGAAGGGGTAGTTTTTGGTAGGAAAATAGGTTAGCCACACAATAGCAGCAGGTAAGTATTTCAGAATAAAACTTATTTTACACCCCAGAAACTACATTTCATTACTAAAGGCATTATTCTAATATTCTTCGTCAGATTCTACATTTGATTCGATACGGTTTTGCCACTGAAATTTTTTTGGTGCAATATTTCTATGTGTTTCCTTCATCAGGGCTCGAAATTAATGCTTACAAGCTAGCATTTTGAATGTTACAGTTGTGAAATTCCTAGCTGCAACAAAATGAACAAAAAGTTTCTTCCTGGTGATATTTTGTAACTTTTGGTTTCGGAATACGAAATACTGTATTTTCAGCATGTTTCTTTGACACTGTGTTTTTAGACTTGATAATATTTTGGTGAAAATAATGTTTTATTGCCTTGTAATTTTCAAATGTTGTTTGATCTACATCCTAGAATTTGTGCTAATTTCTCAAAACATGTGTACCGAAAAATCATTTGAATGTGTGAAAATCATGCATTATATTTTCCGTTACAAACTTTTTTCAGTAGTTTGATTGAGTTCACAAAAAAAACTGTAGTTTTAGTGCAGACATCATTGGACACAAGTCCACTTTAAGCAGGTAAGACAGTCATGGCTTTGATTAAAGAGTAGGAAAATAGTATTTCTCAGTTTTTACTTGGAGACCATGATCCACTACTTTATCTCATTAAACAGTACATCAGAATGTTGGTATGGATTACTGAATTCAGAGTACTCATTCAACCAAAGAAAACCATTTTGTTTGCAATCATTATGTACCACAGATTAAACATAGGCATTATTCCACAGATATTCATTGCTCTATAAACATTGAAACAATAGTGGATGATAAACATTCCTTGTGATTGCTAAATTTTCAGTACCATCTTTACCCATTGATAAGTCTAGTCAAACTGCAAACAACAAAGATCTCCTGTAGCATAATGCACTTGCAGATAAGGATTGATGTTTTTTGTTTTACTGACTACTTCTAACAAACTGTAAAGACTCAGATTTGCTGGCACATTATGCGATGGTAGATCTGGGTATTTGTAGTTTATAGTTTGTCTTGTCTTATAAGCAAATATATATGGTACAGTTATATGGTACAGTCAGTCTGCTTTTAATAAAATCCAGATACCAGTAGGAAATCAGTAGACTTTAATACTTTTTATTTCCAAACACACCTGTCCAAAAAATCCCACAATTTAATTATTACATGTTTTTAAATAGACACTTTGAAATCTCTGATATGCATGAAAACAATCTGAGAGAAACTGATTGTTTGGTCTAAGCAGATTCTATTCATTTTGGAGCTACCCATGGCTAGCCTAAAAAAGTATCGAAGAAAGAAAAAGAGACAACCACAACAGATATGTCAAATTGATTTAAATAATGACAACATATTAATCACACTAATATGAGTATATTGCTTCTAGCTTGTTTTTTTACCCTTCCTATTTTTGTACAAAACATGCCCCTAAGGAGCCTATTATAACTCTATAGTCTTAAACAAAGTAACAGAAAAGAGTGAAAACCATCAAGTTTTGTAAAATTCAACAAATAATTTATTTCCCTGGAATACAAACTGAAAATTTAAAAAAAATAAGAACCTGCAATATTGCGAATTAAATCCCAAATAATCCTTGAATTATTAACACATGTCCTAAAGAATAATGTTCTGAATAAACTTTAGTGGTATCAAAAATAAATCCAAAACTAAAATGTTGATATGCCTGTGATGGCCTAAATGGTAATGATGTGCCAACAGTCTTTTGTTGAATCACAATAATAATATCCAAGATTATATCCATATTTGAATTTCACTATAAATTGAAGTCTCTATTTCCAAGAATATTATTTTACATGAGCACTTTGTATTTCCAGTGAATACGTAATTTGAATAAATAAATTTCAGCCCAAATGAAATACTGGACACAACAATAAAACTGATTCCTGCTTCAGATTTTATTACAGGAATAAACAATTTATTCTGTAAACAAGATTTCATACACCTCTACCTGACCTACATCATAATTAGTATTTTCCAAGAACACCCCCCCAAAACTATTACCTAATGGAAAATTTCATTCTAGTAAGGTTCCAAATGCTTACAAGATAAAATCTTAGTTATAATTAGAAGGTCTGTTACTAACATTTTAATAAAAAGATGGTCAACACATTGTTTTTTACTCAGACCAAGATAATAATCCTAATATTTATCCTTTAGTCGGAAAAGGTAAACAGTGTTGTTAACAGAACTATCACTGATTTTGGACAAAGTCAGCTACAAAAATATAAATCTACATAACCCACAGCATATCATGAAAAAATAAAAAATATAAAACTTACAAAAAAACAATGCAAATTAAATACACTTAACACACCTCTTACTCTTTTTGCTTAATGTAACAGTTGTAGCTCTATTTTTACTCTTGATATCAATAAATGTCTTCAGAATTATAATTTTGAAATCATTTTATTTAATTTGTTTTCACTTCTTATTTACACAGATATAAAACTTGGACCTTTTTGTAAGATAGATTTTAATGACCACTGATCAGCTGAGGGTTAAACTGTGGGTTGAGAGATTTTTAGAATGACAGTTCTCCTGGAATATATACATAAAATCATGGCACTAATGTAAATGCTGTGTTTTCTGTTGGAGGGACATGTATTAAATAAACAAAAATAGGCAAGTAACGTCAGCTTTCATTCATTACTCTACTTGTAATGTTTGTTTTAATTCATGGTAGGATGTTGTCATCAGAGGTACTGGTAAATTTTGCAATATATTGGGGGTGGGGTGGATATTTGTTTACCCGTTTGTTTTTGGACTTCAAATTAAAAAATTTAATGTGTCTTCGAATGATAAAAATGTAATTATTATTTTGCCATTTGAAAAGATGCCAAAAATATAGTAGTGGACATTATAAGTAGCTTGAGTTTGGCTAAATGAAAATATTGCAGCTATCAAAATGCTGATTGGACTGAAAAAATTTTAATTTCAGGCACAGGGTATCCATATTTCTCTAATACTTTGTGGAGATATTTTGAATGAATCAAGCTTTTTAAAAGTGAAAGATAATTCATCTGTCATCAGGTTTTAAATAAACTTGGATGAACTCTTTATGCAGACTGTGAATTAAAACTTCCATATGTACTTGCTTGTAATTCAAATACAACTGCAAACAATATGGACCCTGATCTGCCATTACATATTGCACTGACAGATTGGGGTTAGTGTTGTTTGTTCTACTTATTACTCCCAACAAACTGTATAAACCCAGATCTTGTTACAGTTATGCATTAACAGATCTGTGCAGTTTTCAGTTGGTCTCGACTTACAAGCAAATATACATGGTACTATGAATGTAACAATGTGGCTATATGATGCCACTTAAAAGTAACATTGTAAAGTTGTAAAAATTAAAAATTCTGTAAACATTTCAGGAAGATGAACAATCCAATAAATGTAAACATGAGATACCTTAAGAAAAGATATGAAAGGTGATGTTCTTAAAATTATGTAAAATGTATATGAAATAAAATGTAAAGGTAAAAAGTATAAAATCCTTAATACATCATCAAAGTTTGTTATATAAACTGCATTCCCTCAAAAACACAGACACTCACAGAGACAGATCAAAACAAAGAAAAATTTCCCATGCACCAAAGAGTTGTTTTAATTTGAAACTAAATTGGCTTATTGAATGAATTTATAAATTGCCTCAGTTTGATTCCATAGCAGAAAAAAATATGTCAATCTGACATGTTAGTCTGAAATCCACAATTGCTTTAGACCAGTGGTTCCCAAACTTTTTCAGGCCACTGCCCCCTTAGATATCCTAAGTGCCGCCCTACCTTACCCCGTAACAAGCATTATTCAGCATTAAACACCCCCCCCCCAGGTAATCCCACTGCCCACTTTGGGAACCTCTCCTTTATACCTTTTAACTATGTCATTAAATGACTTGCTTGCTTACAGTTACATTTTAAAAAAGGTAAATATTGAAACTATTCATCGTTTCTAAATTTTTCTATTATCAACTTAGAGATTATAAACAAAATTTGTCAGTTTTATTTTTGCTTTTAAATATGCCACAAATTGGTTTTCTTTTGGTGAGTATACATCTTCATTAATTACCTGGTATTCTGGGGATGTAGTTTTCTTTGACCCAAGACCTTCCGATGTCATTCCTTGACTCATACAACTCCAAAGCAGACAACTGTACAAATACACTCAGAGGCTGGAGTGGCCCACTGAAATAAAAATTTCATTTCATTGCAAGCTTGGAAACTAGTTAGGATGTACTCCTTGATGTCATAAATACTGTTGATGGGTTGTTGATTTTGAAAGACATAAAACATAGTGGCTTAATTATAGATAGACATTCTCATGATTCTGACAAATGGTAAGGAAAATAGATGTTTGCTGCTGCGATAGGCTATGCATGGCAGCCAGTATAACTTGTTCACCAGAAACCTGGGTAAAACCAGGTAATAACCACCATCCCATGGGAAGCTACTGGCAAGCTTTCTCACATGCCTACAGTGGCCAGCCTGAGACCTGAACCTACATAGAGGTGAGATGTCAGTATCAGTAAAGGCAAGTGCTTTAGCCCAAATAGGTTTTTAAAGAGAAAATATCAATAATGGAAACCCCAACACAAATGAATGATCACCTGCAGTAAATAATCTGTTGCATTTTATTTAAGCTCACTTGGCTTTAATAAGGTCAGGTAGCTTATGGAATGGTTTTCTGTCTGTTTTGCACCCTCTACAATTGGTATTTTCATCTTTGAAAGACTACTGGACCAGTTTCAACTAAATTTGGCAGAAAACATCCTGGTATAAAGGGCATTCAATTTTATTCCAGTGATGCCTATCTGCTATCAAAGAAGGACACAGATACTAAATATTTAAAAATAAAATATGAGCTGATTCTTCAAAATATAACAACATAAGTTGATGTACTTTTAAAAAGAGCATTCTGGAATGAACGCCTTTAAGAATGTTGCAAGCGATGCTGATTTGCCTTCAGATTTGGCCAAATAGCACATCCTTTAAGTGACTTCCTCCTAAAAACTTCTAAAAAGAATTTCCCCAAATGGGGCAGAAAGCATTCTAACTTTATGACATTTTGATTTTTCACAGTTATGCTGATCCATCATCAAATATGACTGACAATACTAAATATGGAAAAATCTTTAAACGACTTCTCAATAAACATTGAAAATAATTTTACCAATTTTAATAGAAAACACCAGTGACATGAAGACCTTTCATATTTGTCCAAATCATACTGACCCACAATTAAATATGGCTGCCATTCAAATTTGTAAAAAAAAACAAACCACAAACAGCTTCATTTCAATAAACATTAAATAGACTTTGACCAGACTTCAAAGAAGACAAATTACCATAAAACAAAGTCACCATAGCTAAAGGAGTAACCTTCACACATATTTTTCCAAAAACTGATGAACCGAATTTGCCCAGATTTTGACAGAAAAGCTTCCTGATAAGACTGCCATCAAAGTTTATTTACAAATGATGCTGATCTCTTACCAAATATAGTTGCTGTTGCTAGAAATTGAAAAACGTTTAAATGATTTCTCAGAATCTAATGAACAGAACATAATCAGATTTGGGACAAATCATCATGGGATGA
The DNA here is from genome assembly GCA_016617855.1 of Megalonaias nervosa. Classification (NCBI taxonomy): domain Eukaryota; kingdom Metazoa; phylum Mollusca; class Bivalvia; order Unionida; family Unionidae; genus Megalonaias; species Megalonaias nervosa. The sequence goes on from JAECUM010010169.1 coordinate 78,649, forward strand.
AGGCCTTTTAGCTTTTAGCCAACTTGCTCTTAAATGTTGCCACCACTACTAAAAAAAAACAAAATTCTTTAAACAACTTCACAAAAAAAACCACAGAACATAATTTGACCAGAAAATGTTATAGAAAGCATCCTAACATGAAGATCATTTGCCCAAGTGAAAGGAATCTCCCATCCACCATGGATATAATACTAAAAATACAAAGTTTAAGATGACTTCTCAAAAAAAACTCCTTTGCAGAATTTGACCAAATTTATTCATTGGAAATACAAAGTGCTCATCTAAAATTTGACTAAAACTTATCCTGGCATGAGGGCCTTTCAATTCTGGATTGTGGAATATTATACCTATCTGCCTGTCAAGAATCTCAAGGCATTGGAGCTAAAGGTATGGACACTGGTTACCAAAACAGCCTATTAGAGGCCAGGCATTGAGACATACTCTCGATGTCATTGGTGCTTTCTTTAGAGTTTCCTTCATTTCTGTAGGGATATGGCCTTGGAAACAACCAAGGTTTTGCTGGATCACAGCAAAAACCTTTTACAGATCTCCCTTCACATGCACACACTATATGGAGGGCAAATTCCTTTTGCTTCTCATTATTTCTGGGATATGTAATGTGAGAGCCAGGCCTCTCTTAACCTGTGAAGAAATGCCCCATTCTGGAAGATCTTCCACTAGCTTCCACTCCCAGATCTATCACCTGGCTGAGAGAGGTAATAGAAGCTCATTTAAGATCCATCCTGCAGCAGTTGAATACCTAGTTGATATTTGTCTGTTGGGAAAAGGTGACTCAACAAGGCCTAATTCCCAATCAGAAGTCAGATCTTAACCATTTTCAGAATTTTTGTTTCTGTGGAGATGATTTTCTCACTTGTCAAGGAACAGTCTGTTCTCGTCCCAACAGAGTTTCACAACTATTTACTCTCTTGGTGAGACTTGATGAGAAGACATCATTGTCTGTTCATATCTGCTTTTCTTTCCACTGGACTTGGAATGTAGCAGTGGACTTAGATGCCCTTGAAAGGCTTGCAACCCCTCAAGTTCTGGAGACCTAGCAAGGACCCCTGTCTGCCCGGATCACCTTAGAATCCAAGTGTCATCACAATCTGAGTTAGTGCCAAAAATCAGGACAGATTTCTGACCAGAGTTCCAATTCATTCTGAAACCTCACTCCTTCCGTTATGCCAGTGCCTCAGATTTGGCCCGTGTGTGTGTGTGTGTGTGTGTGTGTGTGTGTGTGTGTGTGTGTGTGTGTGTGTGTGTGTGTAGGGAGCCTCAGATTTGGCTGGCCCGGGGGGGTGGGGGGTGGTAGGGCGCCTCAGATTTGGCTGGGGGGGATGTAGGGCAGGAAGTCTCAGGATGAGGCTTCCTTCCACATCAACTTTGTAGAAATGCAGGCTGTTTTTCTAGCTCTGCAAGGGTGCATCAACTGCATTAGGCATCTCTGCATCATGGCCACTACAGACAACATGTTGGTTGTAGCACACCTCAGACACTAAGTGGGCACTCATGCCTCTTCATTCTTCTTGGAAGTTTGGAACTTTGTTCATTGGACAGGAGATTACTCTCAGTGTCTGCCACATTCCAAGCAAGAGGTCAGAGTGTCCAGACAGGGCCAAGCAGTCCTCACAAAATGGTATCAACATCATTAGGTAAAAGAGACACCTTTTCATCTGTGGGAAAGGCCAATGGTCACTGGTGGAGATGTTCACAATGAATCAAAATCCATGTAACAAGCTTCCTCTTTTATATTTCTTCAGTGCCAGACCAGAGGGCATGGTGGGTGATGAACACCTTCTGTCTGAGGTGGGATTGACTGTATATCTACATCTTCCTATCTTGCAGAATAATCTTAGGTTTGTCAACAAGTCTAGACTTCCAAGCCAAACCTCCACCTAACAGTTCCCATGTGGCCCCAGAGAAATGGTTGATAAGTGATCTCCTTGACTTGTTGGTCAGTATCCCAAGGAATTACCACTGATAAGGGATCTGATGTAAGCACTGGAGGTCTCAAGTGCGTAACACTCCCCAAACCCTCCACCTTCATGTCTGCATTGTTTAGGCTAAAAGGCAGTCATTGTCAAATGTTTACAAGTGGAGAATTTGCTGTAATTGGTTCAATAAGAAATGCATTGATCCAATCTGCTTACATTTAACTGTTGCTGCAGATTTTCTTCCTTTTTCTCTTCAGAGAAATAATTTTCTCAGTATCCACCATTAAGGACTGTTGAGTAGCCCTCTCTAATACTCTTCAGGTCTCTAATGGTTGTGGTGCAGGATCAGATCCGTATCCTTCAAAACTGATTAGGTACTTTGAGCTCCAGAAACCAGTCCCTCACTTGTTTTAATACCAAGGTAGAACAGCTCACATGTTCATTGGTCACTATCCAATCCTCCTCATGAACCCCTAAAATAATCTTCCTCCATCCCCCTTTCATTGGCAAAGAGTGATATTCATACTCTCTCACTGGAAAACAGTTGTTTACATTTCATTCATTTTTACTTCATTGCCAACAGGGGTTTCTGATCAAGAGTCAGCTACTTTTGTGGCTCCTGTTCCTAATGAGACTCATCAGTCTCAGTTGTGTCATGATAAAGGATGTTCAAGATAAACTACTCTGCCCATTTATCAAGCTTCATTGTTCTAACTAAATCTATTTTCTCCTTTTAAACGGTTTTTCTGATAGTTTGGCAGCTACCATCTTGAGGTGGATTGTGTAGAGTATTGATAAAGCTTATCAGTCTTTCACTGAGAGATATCTCTTCCATGAAATTAAAAGGCCATGAGTTCAGAGCTGTTGCTGCATTTTGGACCTACATGTATTTCAATCATTTCTCTTTGGATGATGTCCTTACAGCCATCTTCTGGCATTCATTCTCCATGTTTTCCTCACTTTACATTAGATTCGTGTCACATCTTTGGAGTGAGTGTATTTATACTTTGGGTCCAGTTGTAGCACAACAAGTTACCAGGCCATATGCAGATCAACAGTAGAACATCCTACTGAGATAGTGGTAAAATCACTTGACAGCTTATCCTGGTCCATCAGCCTCCCTCGGGGCTGGCAAATTCAGCAAAGCAATGATAGCAAGTATTGTATTACTGCTATTACAATTTAGCTTTTTGGGAAGCAGAGACACCTTTTTTATCTCTGAGGAAGACCAATGGTAGGTAACTGTATAGCAATGCTGTAGTATCGGGTAAGTATAATTTAATTAAAATTAGTTTTACCTCCCTCTCTGGGCCAAAAAAAACCTGCATGTTGTCTGTTGAATCTAGACTTGTTATGCACTTGGTATGTTTGCATCTTGATATTCAAAACTGAGGCATATTGTTTTCATAAATGCATATGTCAGTGTTTATTACTAATGTTACTACAAACAGTATACATGTATTGGCAGGCCAATAGTACTGATATACATTTTAGTGCATCTGTTAGATTGGCAGTCTTTCCACATATTAAATTTGTGTATTGAAGTTTGACTCAAAATGACTGATGGACATGATTGTAGGATGCATTATGCAAGTGAAATGAATGATGCCTTCTGTCTGATGACTGAATAATGTACACATTCTTTATTGGAAAGCATTGATTAGTAGATAAGTAGGCACCATTAGCAGAACACATGCTAATCTAATATGCAGTTATTTATTGCCAAAAGGGCTGCTTTAGGTTGATTTCCATTTGAAGGATGAGCAACTGTAAAATCTAAACTGGCAATTTGGCATTCTTGGTTTGTGCTAATGGCAGTTTAGAGTGCCCTTCAGCTTTTGTGGAATAAAATAAGTGACACTGATTAAATACTGTAGTTGCTGATTAGAGGAAAAAGCAGTATATAACAAAACATTTGGGTGATGCCAAACTTAGAGTAGATTTTTAAATCTTTAACCTATTGAATATTGAAAAGAAAATTTTTTATTTAAAATTTTTAAAGTGTTCCATGGCATGACTGTATTTATGTCTGGAATCATGTTGGTGTTCCATGGCATGACTGTATTTATGTCTGGAATCATGTTGATGTTCCATGGCATGACTGTATTTATGTCTGAAGTCATGTTGGCATTCCATGTTGGTGTTCAGTGGCATGACTGCATTTTTGTCTGGAATCATGTTGATGATCCATGGCATGACTGTATTTATGTCTGAAATCATGTTGGCATTCCATGTTGGTGTTCAATGGCATGACTGCATTTTTGTCAGGAATCATGTTGGTGTTACATGCCTTGACTGCATTTATGTCTGGAATTGTCTAGGTGTTCCATGTCATGACTACGTTTATGTCTGGAATCATGTTATAAGGAAGAGTAATGTAATAAAGGAGAGCTGTACTTTTATAATCATCAGGGTCTATTCAAGAACATGCAATTGCAGTACATGCCAATTCCCCTCCTCCCTTGCAATCAAACCAATACTGTCTATACTTGCTTATAAGTCAAGTTAAACTGCAAACAACAAAGATCCTGATTTGCTGTAGCATAATGCACTTGCAGATCTTGGGTTGTATGGTTCTACTGATTACTCCTATCAAACTGCACATACCGAGATCTCTTGGTGCATTATGTGATGGCAGATCTGGGTCTGTGCAGTTTGCATTTGGACTCGACTTATAAGCGAGTATGCATGGTACATGAAAATCACAAATCATATATGCAATCCTTCCTTTGTTAAATATTTCCATTTTTGTTTCAGAATTCCTCCCCTATAATTTTCATTTGTAGAATAGATACTTGATTGGCCCTGTGAGTACCTTCATTAATAAATTCTTGGCATGAAAATAGGATATACAGTTAATTTACAACTATACATGCAGGGTTTCTTTTTCCAGATACCTGGTTTTGGAGCATGTATCAGGAGGGGAGCTGTTTGACTACCTCGTTAAAAAGGGCCGCCTGACCCCAAAGGAAGCCAGAAGGTTCTTCAGACAAATAATCTCAGCTCTAGATTTCTGTCACAGTCATAATATCTGGTAAGATCATTCTAACGACTCGGTAATGGAAGCAAAAGTTTACAAGTTTCTGGCCTTATGAGCTTATGGTATGTAAGTTTGACTTCCAGCCTTTTCTTTCTTCATTAAGAAAATATGGGTATTTTTTTTTATAATGTTGATAGGTAATGAGTGAACACTGAAGTTAAATGAGAGCTAGCTCCGGGGCGAAAATTTCCATGGTTCAGCTCATTTCAAGTTAACAAGATATTCAAACATGTTAATGTTTTCTTGAGTTACTTAAGCTAAAAACTTTTATTGTATATTCCAATAATGTAAATGTCCAAGGAAAATATTATAGCACAGGGTAGATGACAAAGTTAAGGTCACAAAATTGTCGAAGCAGTTAATATTATCTCATTTTTAGCACAACTAGGACATTATGTACTTCAGTTTTGCTTTGTCCCTTAAAATGCTTTGTGACCCCTTGGGATACTAGGTGCAAGACTGACTTTACTAAGGAATATTGGATTTCAACCAAAGTTATCAGGCTTCTTTATATTAATAAGACCTTGACAGGAGTTATGTCCCCTAATTGCCCATTTCCCTTGCTTTCTTATCCCATCACATGTTCCTCTGTATAAGGGCATGCCATGCACATTGCTATGAGCAGGGTCCTTTGTAACGTACACATTGCTAATAAGTCCAGTTGCTTTAGAGTGGATAAAATGAATAATATGTGATACATTTTCTTTTCATTGTAAAGCTTAGATATTGTAGGCATTGCAATGAAATGTGCATTGTATTACTAAGCTTTTTCTATCTAATGGTTGAAGCTTAGTTTTTATAAGAAAATATAATAATAAAAATGTCAGGATCACTGCCAGAATTGAAAGGTCAAAGTTCAGGGTATCTTGATTATGATGAAACATTTTATTCTTTTTGCAAGCAAGTATGAGATATGTCCTTCATTTTTCTTAAGGAGCTGACCATTTAATGGGGGGGGGGAGAGGCTGGTATCTTTTGAAAAATAACTCTGGCTTTCAAATAGCTTGAACAGATATTCTTGCTCTGATGTATTGCAATAGAAATTCTTGCTATTATATCGATTATATTAGTTGGGAAAAACAACTAATCTTCAGGTGAAGGAAATTTTTTTTTATCCCAGCCCCCCCCCCCCCCTTAAATGGTCAGTCCCCTATATTGGCCTTCTCAGTAACCTGACTAATTCAGCAGGCTGGCTGCTTATTTGGATCCAGTGAAGATGTTCTAGTACTAATCAGACTTTTGTATGCTAGCCACACCTTTAAAATGGACAAAATGTATGGTCCCAATGATATTGGAGTTAGGCAGGATCTACGCTTGTTCAGTATTAATATACATCACTTTATTTTGTGAGCGCAGGACTTTTGTCCCATATTATTTGTAACATGAGGGAGCTTAACACATTTGACTGTATTTAACCTTGATAGATGTATATTTTTTTTTTCATGTAGAAGCTTGTGCAGATGTAGTGTTACATAATATATTTACAAGAGTCAACAGTTATTTAATTATACAATCATCTTTGTTCAGTATAGGAGTACAAATTGATTGGAAGTCTGGCAGATAAAATGTAGATATAATGTTTTCTGTATAATGTATCTTTGGAATTCTTGGAAAATGTACTGTTTATAATGTACACCTCATCATTGATAACTTGTGCACAATGGGGTAAATAAAAACAGACTGTAGCACAAGCAAGAGCACAAGTTACCGAGGAACCTCTGAAAAAGTCAGAAAGGGATGATCATCATTAATGACAAGTGGGGGTAAATAGTTGAATGCTCATTTTATAATTGCATTGGGAATATTTATCAGTAATGAAGTAATGCATTTTTCTGTATAAATTACCTTTATTTTCAAGATAACCAGTCTCCGAAAGATCATTGAACCTTCAAGAGGTTTCAATATACATTACATGTCTACCAGTCAGAACATCGTGTATTGCATCACTGTTTTTTGGCTGTGAATGTGGATACATTTTTGTGTTATTGTTGATTTAGGACCAAATGATATTCTTTTCTTTAAAAAAAAAAACTTTTGAAAATTATTTTGAGAAACAACATTAAAAGTCATTTTTGAGCTCAACTGATCATTTTCCAGAAGGGTTTATGGGATGGTCTGTTGTCTGTTGTCTGTTTGTTGTCTATCCATCTTTTAGGAAAAGTTTGTTATCACAGCTCTAGACTGCTTGGAGGATTGCCTTGAAATTTTACACACACAGACACACACATTTATCCCATGGTGTAGTTAAGGGGTCTCAAACATGCGGCCTGTAGGTTGCATGCATCCCGCCAAGCCGTATCCTGTGGCCTGCAAAAGATTGGCATCACAAGGCGTCATATGAGATAACAAAGGTGGTACGGCCCTTGGGCCATCGAAAATGCCCTCATGCTGCCCTCATGGTGGTTTGAGTTAGAGACCCCAGGTCAAGTTGGTCATAAATGAAAATGGTATTGTTTTAGGCATCCACTATGGCTGCCACAGCAGCCATCTTGAAACTGTTGTTATTCCTATGCCTTAAAGGAATGGTCATATCATGGGTTTTTCACTTAAAGACTTCTTATAATGTTTTGTTTATCTTAAAATGGTGCTGATCTGAGGACCATATGTATCCATTGAAAATTTTGTTTTAGCAACTCCTCTTAAAGGGAAAGTCATTTTGACATTGGGGTTTCATCAGAGGAGTTCTTCTGGTGTATTCTTTGTCCTAACTCTCAATATGGTCTGCATGGTGGCTGTCTTAAAAATATTATTATCTCGATGCTTATATGAATATGACAGAGCTGCCAAGTGTCCCATTTTCCCCCTTATATGTCCTGTATTTTGGACCTGAATACAGGTGTACATTTTTCTTGTTAAAAATCCGTTTTTAAATAAAAATTTAATTAAAAATTTCCTTGCAATTTGCCTGTTTAGGATGGGCACTCGTTTCCATTCTGATAGAAATGTATCGCATGTATATTGGAATAGAGTTCTAAAGTATGATTGGTTCATTCAAAATCGAGTCTACCATGCCTGTCTTGAACCACCATATTGGATTGCACAAATTGTTGCCGTTATCACTTTATCTCATCTTTGTAATATTCAACTTCTAATCATGTCAAAAAGGAAAGCAGAAAATTCAAAATTTTCTACAGGAAAGAAAAGAAAACAGAACTGGAAGGACAATTGTGCCATAATGTTTAGATTTGTGAAACCATCTGGTATAGGAGAAAACTTTGTTTTGCATATTGTGTAATGTGATTTTGCTATTGGGCATGGAGGTGCTCATAACATAAAACAGCAAAAAAACCCCTAATAAACATGAGCTTGCTGCTTCATCATCAACAACTCAGTCTGAACTTATGAGGACTATAAATACCAGAGAGAACCTTGATGTTATATGATTGAAGTTCCATTTACGAAATTTCTTTTAGAAATGGACCTTCTTTCAGTTACTTGTGTTGCTAGTGTTTTATTTCGTACACATTTTCTAGACAGTAAAATCACAAAGGATTACTCATGTGCTAGAATGAAAAGAGTTCAGAAAGAAAATAACACAGAATTCAGATCATCAATGAAAGATGGTACATTAGAATCAATAATGATTGGGAAAAAAAACAAGGTGTGGAAAAGGCTCCTATAAACAGCCTATGTCTGAATGTGTGTTGCACTCTTGCACCTTCTAAATGGGCACCCATATGGAACAGGGTTCCCCATTCAGAAGATGCAAGAGTGCGACACATGCAACTTTGACATTAAATAATTAAGTAAGGTACTGTCCTACTTTACTGATGACTGTAAATGTTGTAAATAGTTACATATGCATTAAAGTTTTAAAAATCAGTATTTGTTCCTGAAAATCAGTATTTTTGTCATAAGTAGTCAGTATTTTTGTACTCAGGGGTTGGCAGCTATGATATGAGGTTCTCACCATTCGACCATTCAGCTTATGATACCTAGTTGGTCCAAAATGAAAATGGGTCATTCACTCGGCCACTCTCAAGTGTCATACATCATCATCCAGTGTCTCACCAATTGTATGCTGATGACACCCAAATATACAAATCTAGCCATCCAGCTGAAGTTGAAGCTACCATCCAAGGCGTAGAGAGGTGCATTTCCGATGTGAAATCATGGGTGACATGTAACAAGCTGCAGATGAATGATGATAAAACTGAAGCCATCCTGATTACAACACAAAGACTTTCTCATTCACATCCTTTACCTCAGACAATAAATATCAGCAACACCAACATTAAATTCACACAGTCAGTACGAAACCTCGGTGTCACTCTTGACAGTACTCTCTCATTGCATCAACATGTCATGAACATATGCAAGGCTGCATATCTTGAGCTGAGACGAATCAGCTCCATTCGCAAGTATCTTTCAGTTGATGCCACTAAAACACTTGTGTGTTCCTTAGTACTTTCAAGACTGGACTATTGTAACTCAATTCTGTCTGGTTCGTCTCAATATCTACTCCAGAAACTTCAAAAAGTTCAAAATACAGCTGCTCGGATCATCCTTAGAGTACCACGATCAGAGCACGCCTCTCCCCTGCTCTGTACCCTACACTGGCTATCCATACGATCCAGAATTAAACACAAAATTTGTTCTCTGTGCTACGTTTCACTGACGGCTCCAGTCCAACATACCTATCTGACCTCACCCATGTGTACACACCTGCAAGATGCTTACACTCCTCTTCTGACACTCGTATTCTCATTATTCCCACTATGAAGATGAAATCATATGGACAACGCTCTTTTGCATACCAGGGCTCAGCAACGTGGAACGAATTGCCCACTGCACTTAGACACAAAGACACAGTGATCTCATTCAAGAGCGCTCTTAAAACTCACCTATTTCAACTTCAAGAACAGACTTAAAGACCTAATAATGTATCCTTGCCTTAAATATTTACAGCATATTTTCTGTTTCTACTTTCGTGGTGTTTGTTTTTATTTTTGTAATCATATCATTATATGTTTTTTTTAAAGTGTTGTCAAATGTTGTAAAGCGCTTAGAGCTTCTAAAGATTAGGCGCTGTACAAAGTCCTCATTATTATTATTATTATTATTATTATGCATTTAATATGGCAGCCATGATGACTATAGTGAAAATCTTACTGTCACTACTCCCACTGAACAATGGATGATCATAGTGACTTCAATAAGAGACTTCTAATGTCTGCTTTGTCCTAAATGAAAATGGTGCCAATCTGACGTCCACCATAGCAGCTAATTTGAGAATCTGTTAACGCTGAAGAATATCATAGATGTTTTCAATCCTCATCTGTTGAAAGGAAAAAATGGTCTTTTCTAAAAGTTCTTTGAAAATCTCTTTGCCCACTAGAGCATCAGTTCTTTCGAATGACTTGTTATTGAATGTGATAAGTTATTTGCTAATTATATCCATTGACTTAAAAATAATTATTTCACCAATATTTATTTTGAGCATTATAATGTTTGGAGAATAGATGATATTCAATTGAGAAAGGAACATCTCTCTCTTTGTTTTGTCGATATGTGTAGACTGTGCTGGACATTTGATGTACTCTGTGTACTAAGTATCAGGGTAACAATTGTAATTATAGATCATATAGTAAATGTAGACTGGTCCCCACCCCACTTTTAAGGTCCCAAATAAGAGGGACCATCAAATTCTTAACCAAGTGGGTGGGTTTTTACCTTTTTGACTTTCTCACCAGAAGCCAGTGCTTACAGGTTCAGCACATTTTCAAGATAATGGGTGCTTACAGTTACATTGCTGATTAGGTCTTCATCTATCAGACATCAAATCAAGTCATTACCATCTGGATCCCATAGCAAAAACTCAACTCAGGATGCCACAACTGGAAACCATACATGGATTCATTTGAAAATTTTGAAGTTTGGAATCATTTTGAAAAATATACCATCAGGTGAATTCAAAAAATTGTGTGGTTGTAACTGTAAAAATTGTGATGGAAAGTTTTGTTGAATTCAGATTTCAAATTTAGTGCTCAAGACATTTAATGAGCATAGGGTCTAGGTGCCTGTTAAAATTGTATTAATATGTTCGTCTGGCTGATGGCCTTGATTCCTTCTATCCAGTGGTTGCTCTCACTGTCCATCCATTTTATATATTGGTATTTATCAGGTGGCTACAGATAGTGTTTATTAACTCAGTATACACCATGCCTGTATAAAAAAAACAACCACCAATAAACAAGAAAGAACTGGTGCTTGTGCATTTCTTTATTTTTCATTCCATCCACATGTCTGTATACCTGGCTGCTTGGTGTTCATCCAGCCAATAAATTCTTCATGCTAACCAGACTGTATACCAGTCTGTTTTTGCCCTTTTTGACCCATTCTGTTAATTCTAGTCTATATATGCAGACAGTTTTAATGAACTGTGGAAATTATCAGTGGATGAAATTTTGATTTTTAAAGATAGAACTCCAAAATATACATAAATCCAGTAATGATATCAAAATATACACAAGTTTAGTTTAGCTATAAAAACATTAATAAGTCAGGATAACAACACTAGTTAAGTCCAGTTAAGATAACAACACTAGTTAAGTCCAGTTTTGATAACAACACTAGTCAAGTCCAGTTATGATAACAACACTAGTCAAGTACAGTTATGATACCAACACTAGTCAAGTCCAGTTATGATAATAACACTAGTCTAGTCCAGTTATGATAATAACACTAGTCAAATCCAGTTATGATAATAACACTAGTCAAATCCAGTTATGATATCAAATCATACATAAATCCCATTAGGATACAAAAACAGAGACAAATCCAGTTAGTCTGTTGACACAAAGACAACATACATGCCAACCATTACACTTTTGGTGTAATTATTATGCTTTTTCACCAAATTACGGTTTACACTTAATCGTATATTGATTACACTTTTTGGTTCATTAAAAATATAAGTTTTAAAAAAGTTGTAAAAAGTTGTTTTTGCCCTTTTTATTATCATCTCTTTAATTCCACTCATATAAATTTGAGAGTATTCTTAAAATGGTGAATGCTGCATAAGAATAGCATAAGAGTATTTATAACAACTGTATATGAATCATCTCCAAAAAAACAGACAAGTTTCTTCAAAGATGAACTTTGCATGACACAGTAATTATATTGATAAGCTAGTTAGTTAGCAGACCAGTCTATACTTTCAAAGAAAATGGCACCATATGTTCAGTGAAATGCTTTATGGTATGAGTTATGGATGTTATATTAGAGCAGATGGATCATTTCAAACTTAACATGTCAGATCAGAAAAAAGGACAACATTGTTCTGCAAAGGTTACATAGACTAGTTAAAGTGAGTTCTGAACATAAATAACTTTTCAATTTATTTTGTCTTTGTATTCTGGTTTTAATCCATATCAATTTTGCCCTTTGTTACAAGAATTTTGACCAGCAGCAGAACCAGGTTAGTAGCAAAAATAAATGTATCTTTTTTGTATGTCCTGTAATTCTGGCATGTAATATATAGACTACACTTGTATGCCCAAAATTGCACTTTTTTGCCACTTATAATAGCAATAGTTAAACTTATACCTCTCAGGGGTTCACATGTATGAGACAAGTCCAGTTATGATATCAACACATAGACAAGTCCGCTTAGGATACGAACACATAGTCAAAACCACTTAGGATATCAAAACATAGATAAGTCCACTTAGGATATCAACACAGAGTCAACTCCACATAGGATATCAAAACATGGACAAGTCCATTTAAGATATCAACACATAATCAAATCCACTTAGGATATCAAAACATAGACAAGTCAAGTTAGGATATCAACACAGTCACATCCACTTAGGATATCAAAACATGGACAAGTCCATTTAGGATGTAAAAACATAAGTTAGGATATAAAAACATAGTCAAGTGCAGTTATGATATCAAAACATAAATACAGTTAGGATATCAAAATGTAGACAAGTCCACTTAGGATATCAACACATAGACAAGTCCTTTTTGGATGTAAAAGCATAGACAAGTCTAGTTAGGATATCAAGAGACAGACAATACAGATGTCAAATTTTTTGGAAAAGTCAACTGGGTACCTGTCGATCGTAATGATTGATTACCCAGGTACATGATTAAAGGGAAATTATATTAAATGTGAACCTCAACTGCTTTGTTAAAGTGAAAATTATATTAAATGTGAACCTCAGCTGCTTTGTTGTAAGTTCATACATGTCAACCCCTCCCCCCATCAAGGGATGTAAGGGTAATTATTACTAGTAAGTGGCCAAAAAGCACAATCTCAGCATAAAAAGTGTGATCTATATATTACATGCCATAATTACAGAAAATGGTATGAAAAATGTAACTTTATTTTTGCTACTTACCTGAATCTGCAGTTAGTTAAAATTCTTGTCACAAATCAGCTAAATCTATGTGGATTAGTAAGAGAATACAGACACAAAACAAAATGATAAATTATTTATGCACAGCATTCACTTTAACTAGTCTACATCACATGTTTAACTTTCGCTAAAAGGTCATGAAGTCCACAAATTTGGAATCCTCTATTATATCACTGTAGAATTCCGCTTTCAAAATTTGTAAAGTTCTATTGATTTGTCCATTTCCTGATGGAACATGTTTTTCAGTTTAGCAAAAGCCCTCTCCTCCAACATTTTGAAGTCATTTAACATCCAAGAGTCACATTGATAAAGTCCGTTTCACTTAATATTTAGCGCTATGTTTTTTTTCAATATGGACTGGTCTGCTGCTTAAGTGTGTATCAAACTATAATGAATCTGGCATATGGTTTTAAATTCAAGAAACCCGTATGGAAACGTATAATGTACAGTTACTAGAAATAGAAAATAAGGAAACTGTTTGACGTACATAGCCAAATTGTGGCACAAGTCGAAAATATAAGATCAGTAAATGGAGGTCTGTGATGGATCAATGTCACACGATATGAGCAACTTGGAAACATTTCTTCTTTCTGCATGAACTAAATGGATACCCTATAATTTTATTACCCAGGTAATTATGAATGGGTGGGTACCCAAGTTCCTGGATACCTGTTGACACCTTTAATAGACAAGACCAGTTAGGATATAGAGACATACTTAAGTCTAGTTAGGATATCAAAATATAGACAAGTCCAGTTAAAATATAAAACCTACTTAATTCCAGCTAGGATATCATAATAAAGAGAAATCCAATTAGGATATCAAAGCAAACACAAGTCTACTTAGAATATCAAAATAGACAAGTCTAGTTAGGATGTCAAAATATAGACAAGTTCAGTTAGGATATCAAAACATAGACAAGTCCATTTTATGATATCAAGACATAGACAAGTCCAGTTCAGTTATCATAATATAGACAAGTCAGTTAGAATATAAAAACGTACTTAATTCCAGTTAGGTTGGTGCATCCTTCCTGTATAATCTCTGACTCAAGGAGTTTTGGAGTGATCAGACCATTAATTATTAATTGAGTATGGTACCAGTTTTGAATGGCCCCCCAGAACATTGTTTGCAGTACTCGATACTGGGAAATTATAGGCTGTAATATCAGCATGGAATGTTTCATTTCTACTTTTCCAAGACTTTTATCAGTTTTTCCAACTGCTACATAGATTCTGTCCATGTTAAAAATTATCTTGTGCCTACCTGGTGCAAAACTGATGATTATGGTATTGGGACATTTATCTCCAGAAAATCTAGTGAAGTGCGTTGTTTTGATTGTTCCGAAATTTTGCATTTACTTCAGTCAAGAAGTAGATGTATTGTCTACTGGGTCATCAAGTGCATAAAATAATTTTATTTTCTTGGGTATTAAAATTGATGTCTACAAAATATGAATTAATGGTCTAATCCTTGAACATTGATGTATACAAAAAATAAATTAGTGGTCTGGGCTTATTATTAATTTAAGCTTCCAGACCAGTTCACCATCAGGTTACTAACATTGAGGTATTGGTGCTGAAGCAGTCAAATTGTGACCAGACACACTTGGGCCATGGCTAAAATCAGTTGGTATTCCTTTTCTAATAAGGAATTTATCCAGCCCCCCCCCCCTTACTGCTCTGAAAATACATACAGTCAAACCTGCCAATAGTGGCCATGCATAGGAATAGGCAAACATTATTGCTGTTATTATTATTATTATCATTATTATTAATATTGTCAGGATTTTTTAAAATTCACTATTCAACAAAATCATAAAATACATGTACATGTTGTTCTGTCCCAGATTTATGTTGCACACAAGATTACTGGATCCTGCTCACTTTAATCCATCACTAACTAAAAATAATGGCTGATTCTTTGCTTGTTTTGTGCACAAATGACAAAAAAACTAATTTCAGTACTGACTGGCAGATTGCCTATGACTTTTAAACAGAGAAATCTAGTGTTAGACTTCACTCGGTTGTGGCTGTTCTGTCAGTGCCAAATTACTGTTATGTTAAACGTAGAGATATGTTGAGAAAGCTAGTGTTAGACTTCCACTCAGTTATGGCGATCCTCTCAGTGGCTACTTAATTCCATATTAAACACAGAGAAGTTAAGAAAGCTAGGGATATACCTCCACTGTTCTTAAGGCTGTTCTCTTAATTCAGTTTTATTTGTTTGGTTTTTTTAAAAATTATATTTTGTTTTTGTTTCTATTAATGGCACCTTTTTAAAAACACATTATTGGCTATATCATGCTGAGGAAATGGAGCTAAGTACCTTTCCCAAGAACACACTAGGGTAGCTGACCGGGGCTGGTCTGGGTGGGTATCAAACCATGACCATTGGATTACAAGTCGAATGCTCTTCCAGGTAAGTTACTGTGGCTCCCAGATGGCATTCTTTAACAATACTTCAGTTTATGGATTTGGGAGACTGTCCAGTATTTTCCACAGAATGATCATATTTGGGTCTTTAAACATAATCAAGTATGGCAAACAAATCGTTCACAAAAATTGGTACTCAGTGAAAGGTTAAGTACATTTAAAAGCATTAGGTTTGTACTGTGGGATTAAGTCCATGGGTTTTCTTTTTTCCTTTCAGTCACAGAGATTTAAAGCCAGAGAATTTACTTCTAGATGAAAAGAATAATATAAAAGTGGCAGACTTTGGGATGGCTTCCTTACAAGTGGAAGGCTCCATGCTTGAAACAAGTTGTGGGTAGGTGGCTATTGCAGCCTGAATTTTGATTAAGTTTTTCACACTTCACTAGGATTTCCTTCAACAAATGAAATAAAAAAGAACAATATTTGAAATAAAAGGAAATATATCCTTAAATATTCAGAAACTTTGTTTATTTTTAACTCATTTGGCTGCAAGACCAAGGGAACTTACAGAATGGAATCCTGTCTAGAGAGTGCTATTGATCAGTAAACAAATGCTATTTTTTGACTTATTAAAAAATTTGGTAGACCAGTTTAACCTAAATTTAAAGGAGTATTATATCATGGAGACATTTTTTAGTTTGGAAAAATGATGCCAATTTATGTTCAGGTCTGTATGCCATTTCCAAATGAAATGGTGCTGCTCAGCATCCATGTGGCTACCACAGTGACCATCTAGTAAATCTTTTTATTGCTACACTTCTGAATTGATGGTCATATCTTTATGATGTCTGTTTGGTCCAAATTGAAAATGGTGATCTGATATCTAATATGGCTACCATGGCAGCCATCTTGAAAATCTTGTTATTGCACCTCCTCCTTAATGGAAAGTCATTTTTATGGGTTTTTACAAGAAGATTTAGGTACCAATCTGACCTAGAGTATAGCCACCATGTTGCCTGCTGGTTGTCTTTAAAATCTTGTTATTACTACTCCTTCTGAACAAATTGTCGTATCAACATGGGGTTTTCACTTAAAAGCTTCTCATGTCTTGGTAGTCCTAACTGAAAATACAGTTGATTTCTTATTTTGTCTGCTTGGTCCTATATGAAAATGGCTGCAACAGTGACATCCCTTATGGCCAGCATGGCAGCCATATTGAAAATCTTCTTAGTATTTCTCCTGAATGGAAAGTCATATCAACATGGGGTTTTCACCAGAAGACAGCTGATAGTATCTAGTTGGTCCTAACTGAAAATGATGCACATCTGACAGCCATTATGACCACCATGATGGCTATCTTCAAAATCATTTTCACTACTCTCTTTGAATGGCCGGACATATTGACATGTGGTTTTCACCAAATGTCTTTGTATGATATCTATTTGGTCCAAAAGAAAGTGGTGTCAATTTTACATCCAGTATGGTCAGCATAGGATCCATCTTGAAAATCATGTTATAACTACTCATCCTGACTTGATAGACATATTGACATAGGGTTTTCACCCAAAGAGTTCGTATGATGTCTGGTTGGTTCTAAAAGAAAATGGTGCTGATCTTAGATAAAATAACCACAATGACCATCTTGAAATCTTGTTATTGATCCAGAATATCAGAGATGGTTTCAACAATCTGCAGTTTAAAAGAACAGCAGTTTTATCTTGGATTCCTGGAAATTCTTCTTGGCTAGTAGTGTGTGAGTGCATTTAAGCTGTGTCATTCTGCATTCAGATGCTATTATTTAATAGAAAACTCTTTTAACAACATCTCAGAAATCCTACATCAAAAACTGAACAACAGAACTTGACCTAATTTGACAGCATTCTGGCATTAAGACCATAAAATGTTGGGTTTTTTTAAAGAAAATAAATGTTGCAAATCAGTCGTCCAGTTTGGCAGTTCTTGCTATAAAGTAGAAAATCTTTTAAACAGCTTTTGAAAACAGTTCTCAAGAGACTCAGTATGACCAAAAGCATACTGGCATGAAGGCATTTCTGTGTGAACAAGTGATGCAGATCCACCATCCATTATGGAAACTGTTACTAAAAGTATATACTTTTTTAATCATGAACTGCTCAGCAGAATTTGACTTGATTTCACAGAAAGCATCCTTGCATGAAGGTCCTTCAAATTTGTACAGATGATGCAGATTTGCCATACAATATGGCGGATGTCACTAAAAATATTGAAACCTCAGTTGAACAGCATCCTCAGGAATGCTAAACAGGATTTTGACCAGATTTGACAGAAACCATCCAATTTAATCACTCCTTTAGTAGAACCTCTTAATGACTTAATCTTAAAACTGCTTGACAGAATTTTTACCACCATCCTGATTTGAAGACCTTTAAATTTTATGCAAAGATGCTTACTGGGCATCAAATATGAGTGTAATATCCAAGCAACTATTTGTCTTAGCAAGTCAATAGAATTGAATAAATTTGGACAGAATGTTCTGCTGACTCAAATGGTTTGTTAGCAGCTCTTGCATTTGGCTGCTAGGCAGCTGCCAGTCAGGTGAGCCTTGGGGCATAGAAATAAAATAAACCGTAACTAAGATTTAATAAAATTTTAGTTAGAAATAAAGCAAAACAATATCTTCTGTTCCTGAAGTAGAAATAAGTTGAATTGATTTCAGTGTGGTACAGTTGTTATTGCATACTGCCACAGACATAAATAACATTGCTGTGAAGCAGAGATTAATCAGTTAGCACATTGTGCGCCTGAGTTGTCGCAGTTTCACCTTCTTACCTGTAATTTTAATGAAGTCTGTCAAATGTAATGCTATCTGTTTTAAAAAAAACACTAAAAGTTGCATGAAATTAAACAGAAATAAGACAACTCAAGCAAAAAGATTGCTGGAAATAAGAATATATCGCACAGGTAAAATGAATTCAATATTTGTTTCTTTTTTGTTGTAACTTTTATATACAAGATATGCATACTGTATAGATCAGTTCTTAAATTTTGTATGTTCAATAATTATACAGAATCATGTAGACTTTGATATTCCTGTCATTTTACTGTAATAGCTCACCACATTATGCCTGTCCGGAAGTCATTAGGGTAGGTGGAGCTTGTTGCCATAGATACCAGTCAATGTCAGTCACCACCAAACTGCACCCACTGTATCTACACATACCTGTCCATTGTTTTAAAGAATAATGTCGTGGATGAATTTTGTCAGTTATTCTAATCTTTTTTGTTATTGGAAGAGATTGATAGCAGTAAAAGTTTAGAAATAATTTGTAAAGTTTAACCTGAATGGTTTGACGCAAAATCTTTCATATGAGATTGCAATGTATTCCTTTATATACCTGTAATACCATAGAATGTTAAAGTCCAGCATTCTTTTAAATGACACATGGATATGACACAAGGTTGATATGTCAATGCTTTCAAAGAAAGACTGCCATTTCTGTCATGTCAGCAAAACAGAATTAACATCTTGACAAAAACCTATGTACTTTAATGTCATTGAAAGTTTTGCTGTAGAAGAAGAAAAACATGTAGATTTTCGTGTCATAGTAGCAAATATTTACAAAGATTTTATTTTAAAAACTATTTGCTCAACAATGTATTTTAAGCTATTGGTTTTTTATATTAAGTTTTTGAGCTGATCTGACATCCATTGTGGTTACCATGGCAGCTCTCTTCAGAATCTTGTTATTTCACCTTCTCCTGAATGTAAAATCATGTTGACAGTGGGTTTTCACCTGAAGACTTCTTATGATGTCTGGTTGGTCATAAATGAAATGGTGCTGCTTAGACATCCAGTATGCCACTATGGCAGCCATCTTAAAAAATATTGCTACTCCTCCTCAATGGATGGTCATTAAAAGACTTATAATGATGTCTGGTTGGACATGAATGAAAATGGTGCTGATCCAGCATGGCCATGAAGGCAACCATCTTGAAAATCTTGCTGTTGTTAATGCTTCCAAACAGTAAGTCACATTCACATGGGATTTTCACAAGAGGACTTCTTGTGATGTGTGGTTGGACTTGAATGAAAGTGGTGCCATTCAAATGTCTAATGTTACCACCACAGTGGCTGTCTTGAAATATTGTTATTGCTAATCTACCTGAATAGAAAGTTGTGTCAGCATGAGGTTTGAAGAAAAATCTTTCTTATGATGTCTGCTTGGTTCTAAATAAAAATGGTGCAGATCTGACAGCCAATACGGATATAAGTGCAGCTGTTTATAAATGTTGGTACAGCTACTCCTCCTCATGTTGACATGTTTTCACTGGAAAATACTATTATTGCTATTACTTCAACATGGAAAGTCATGTTAATTGGTATTTGCTTCAAGACTTCTTATATAGCTGGTCCCAAATGAATATAGTGCCAATCTGGGTGCCACAATGGCCATATTGACAATCTTGTTATGACTACTTCTAGATGGATATATTGTTATTGGGTTTTCACAAAGACTTCTTGCTCCTAAATGAAAATGATGCCAGTCCAAAGCCAATATAGCCACAATGGCTGTGATCTTGAAAGTCTTTTTGTTGCTACTCCTTCTGAATAGAAGTCATATTGATATTGGGTTTTCATGAGAAGATCTTCTTGTGATGTCTGGTTGGTCCTAACTGAAAATGCTTCTGATCTGACAACCAATAAGGCCATAACACAGCTATCCTGAAATCTTGTTATGGCTATTTGTCCTCAACAGAAAGTCTTCCCAAGAAGGGGATTTCACCAGAAGAGTTGTGCCCAAATGACAATGGTGCCAATCTGACATCCAGCATGTCCAGCATGGTGGCCATATTAAAAATCTTGTTATTGCAACATTTTCTGAATGGATGGTTGTATTCATCTGGGACTTACAATGATGTCTGTTTGGTCTTGAATGAAAATGGTGCTGATCTTACATCCAATGTAGCCACCACAACTGCTAAGTTTATGATTTTGTTATTGCTGAGAAATATCATGGTTGGTATCAACATGCAGCAGTCTTATCTTGAATTCCTTGAAATTCTATTTGGTCAGTAGGGTATATTGTTTGGCAGTTGTAAGCCAAGATTAATTAAGAGTCTCCTGAGCAACAAAGTACAGACACCAGCTTCTGAAGGTCATCACCAAGTGTAGCATTCAGGCAGATGATTAGCAGATTACTGTATTTTATTGATGATAATGCCCATGCACAAAAGTAAACCAGTCTCTCCTCACCCGACCAAAATTGGAAAAACTTGCAAAATAAGCCGTTTTCTTACCAGTGGATGAACAAAAATATCTGCATACTTTCTTGATCTTTTATAATAGAGTTAGCAATAGAGTAACAGAGTCTTTTGTAATAGAGTCAAGTGAATGTGACACAAATAGATATAATGACTTTGAGAACACTATGCTCTCATGATCTACATACCATCTTTTTTCCATTCAAGTTGAAATTTTCATAACAGAAAAAATCAATATGTGCAGTCCTTACTGAAAACCTGGATGAAACAAATCTCAAAAATAATCACATCTCTATGCTTCTAAATTCAAAGTAATATCAATTACACATGAACTGAGAGTATTTTTTAATGCTGGGTTATTATTTAAGATAAATATTCTCAAATTAAATTGATTCCATGATCTGCAACTTTACAGCATACAAAATTTGGTACTAATTACTACTTTGCCAACCATGGCTTTAGGACTTGAAAGGATTTGTTTAAAAATAAAAAGTGATATGCCATCAGAATGTTTTTATAATAAAAAGACTCTTTAAGAAAAAGAATATTAGTATTCATGTGTTTATAAAAAAATTATTCCTTGAAAACCATTAGCTTGCTAGCTAATATTATTATTATCCCTGAGATGTAATAGATATCCACTATTCATGGTCATTGTGTTTGGTCAATCAGTAACCCACAGATCCCATCACTACCCCCACCCCCAACCTTTCTCATGCATTTCTAAAATTGCATTGGTTAGTTGTCAGCCAGGTTGAAATATTCATGCCATGTAGCCTCTGGTTGTGCAAACTGTCCACTTAGTTTTAAGTTTATAATTCCCATGTGTGCAAAGGTTATTATTTGCCCATGTGTGCAAAGGTTATAATTTGCCCATGATCTTGCCTATGTGTGCAAAGGTTATAATTTGCCCATGATCTTGCCTATGTGTGCAAAGGTTATAATTTGCCCATTATCATTCCCATATATGCAAAAGTTATAATTTGCCTATTGTCGTGAATGTCCTTACCTTAGCAACCACCTGAATTTGAATAATGCTACAAGCCAAAGCGAATTCTATTCTGAAATCTATTACAACAGTTTATACTCGCTGACGAGTCCAACTGCAAAGTGCACATACCCAGAAATGCCATTGCATAATGCACCAGCAGATCTGAGTCTCTGCAGTTTTGTTAGGAGTAATCAGTAGAACAAAGACTATAGACCCTGATCTGCAGGCACATTATGCTACAACAGATCAGGATCTTTGTTGTTTGCAGTTTTACTTGACTTATGAGCAAGTATATTTTTCCATACCTTCATTCATCATTGAAGTTAAAGTTTCATAACATGTGAAGATCAGAAAAGTTTTTTCTTTGTCCATTGACGTATGCTGTTATTGTTTTACCATTCAGATTTTTTGGGTTTTGAATTGTCTAAAACGTTTAAGAGCTATTTAAAGATAGGACCCTAGCCTTAGTTATTGCTTCATCTTGTTGACAGGCATCTGAGCAGGGGCTGATCCCCATCATAAGTGTAAATAATGGGTGCAGATTGGTGTTGAACACAGATGCTGATAGCATCTTGCATGACTACGCATCTCAGTTTTGATTTAATGAATGTTTTGCATACTTCTTCACAGTGTCAAATACAGTCGTAGATGCAAGTTTGTGTAAGTGTTGTATGTGCGTTGTTATTTTTGTTGAATTTGTTTCTAATACTGAATTTCTTGAAAGCATTTGTGATTGAAATACATCATGGGATTCAACTAGGAATGAGAAAGAAAGTTTAAGTTTAGAACATATTTTCAGAGTCAGAGGAAATTATCTTTATTTTGTCAGCATTAGCATATGGCAAGGCATAGGCATGCCTTTTCTGGCATCAATGGCATTGTCTGCATTAGCAGATGCCAAGGCATAGGCATGACTTTTCTGACATTGATGGCATTGTCAGTATTGTGTATCATAAGTGTTAAGTTTCTTTTAGATTTTGTATTAGACAGTCTGGATATGTCATATCACAGTGTGTAGTTGCGACAATGGGGATAATTCATACCATAGTGTGTAGGTGATACAATAGGGATACATCATAGCATAGTATGTAGGTGAGACAGTAGGGATACATCATAACACATTATGTAGGTGAAACAGTGGTGATATGTCATATAGCATAGTCTAGGTGAGAAAGCAGGGATACATCATATCATAGTGTGTAGATCAGACTGGGGATACATCATAACACAAGGCATTGGTGAGATACCTGGGCATCACATTCTTGTGAATGGAACAAGTCTCACAAATATTTATATCTGCCTTAAGGTTGAGCATGTCATGCTATGATGTCTGTCTGTTCATCTGTGTGTGTGTGTGTGTGTGATTTGGATTTTTAACATAGCTTTAAATTTTTTTCAGTCATATCGCTACGATGTCTGCAGTGTGGCAGTTTATAGTGATTTCTAGCAGTGGGGCATCATGCCGCAGACATGTAGCATGATGTCCCACCCAGTCAGATTATCCTGACGACCAGTCCTAACACTAACCTCTTAATGCTGAGCGCCAAGCGAAGCAGGCTGTTAGTACCATGTTTGTTAAGTCTTTGGTATGACTCGGCCGGGGATTGAACCCACGACCTCCCGCATCCAAGGCGGATGCTCTAACCACTAGGCCACCAGAGTGGTTCATCTGTTTGTCCATCCATCCAGCAGTTCCCTATATCCTTTCAAAAAAATAATTAGAGTTCTCCGCTATCTACTATTACCAAACTTTGTACATAGCTTGCATTTGGAGCAAGGAAGAATCATATTGACTTCAAGGCCAAGTTCACAGTGATTCTAAGAAGAAAGATGGTTTCTGCATAATATATTGAGTTCTTTATCATTTACTGTGACAAAATTTGTGGATGACATGCATTTGAGACATGGAAGACACAAATTCATTTTGAGATCAAAAGGTCAAAGGTCAGTGTCACCATGACTGAAAGAAGTAAGACAAGAAAAAATGATTTTCAATAAAGTACTTAAGTTCAGTGCCACATGCCATGATTAAACTTTCTTGAGTGCTTGCATTTGAGACAAGGAAGACACATTGACTTTAGGGTTTAAAAGGTCAAGGGTCAAAGTCACAGGGACTGCAAGCTCTGTCATGAACCATGGTGAAATTTAGTGTATGGCTTATATTTGAGACAGAAAAGGCATTAGTTGGTTTTGAGATCTATAAGTCAAATATCAAGGTCTCCAACAGATAGATGAAGAATGGTTTCTTCAAAATAACTTTGCATCTTACCTTCACCAGATGTTTGGAATGGCTTGCAGACCTGTGCAACCTCCGTATTTTTCCATATTTAGTACGGGGAAATAGTATCAAATACAGAAATACGACTTCAAGAGCTAAATCTGATTTTGTGCGAGGTAAAATACGGAAAATTTGTATTTGGCAAGTACGAAAAACAAAGAAAGGAAAGAAGCACAAAAATAAAGCAATACGTGTAGCATCCCGCCGTAGTTAGCTCTGTGTTAAATAGAAGGGTCGTGTGCAAAATGCTCTGCAACGGCGCATGTGTAGAGTTCTTTGTTGTTGCGTCTGTAGTGTAAACAGCATCATGGCTGAGCATGGTTCGGGAAATGTATTTGAAATGGTATCTGTGAGGAAGAGAGTGGCTGAAGAAGAATTAACTTCAATCAAAGACACGAAGCGACGAGTACAGTAGTTTCTCACATCATACAGCAAGACCTGGCTGTTCATTTCTGCCAGCAGAAAGGGCGATAGTTATGCCTACTGCAAACTGTGTGAAACTGATATATCAATTAGGAGTGGTGGCAGGAATGACATCTCTCGCCACATAAAATCGGAGAAGCATAAAGTGATCGATAAGGGAAGACAAATGGCTCCAATTACATCATTCTTTTCAAATAATACCAAACGTTCAACCGACTGCGACGAACACTCCCTGCGTCTGACTCGTGCTGAAGTTATGATGTGCGAACTCATCGCTTACCACAATCTGCCATTAACAACAGCTGATTCCTTGAGTGATGGCTTCAAACTTATGTTTCCAGATAGCAAAATTGCTGCAGGTATGTTTATATTTATTTATTTTATTTTATATCATGTCTATCTATTTTTATGATATTTACTTACAAGGCAATTCCAGGCAGTTACAGTAATCTAAAACCTTTTATACATGTATTTTTACCAAGTGAAGCACACATACACAGTGTTACGTATATGTAATTTAATTACTTTTGTGTTAGTTTTAAATTTCTTTTTTTGATTTCATTACGTTATTGTAATGATGATTTTAATCACTAGATTTGACATCGTTTTCGGAAGATTCTGTTTTCTGTGTTGACCTGATAAACACGTAATTCGATTGCTTCATTTTATTTTTAGCTCACCTTGGTTGAGAAGTTTGTAAACACTAAGTTAAAATGATTGGTTATTACTAAGGTCATGTTCGGTCCACGTGTTAGCCATGTTGTAAACAGCCTTTTTTATTATTCATTTCCAGCGTGAAAGTCTGATTTTTAGATAGGGCTATTTCAGGCTACGTGCTAAATAGCATTCTTTTACTGCGCTATTCAAATTAGTGATCACATAGCCCCATCACGTGAGCCACCATGTGATCTAAAATCTCAGGTTAAAACAGACGTTTTCTAGTAGATTAGTCAGTCATAAACAGCACCTTTAAGAGCTCAAGGTGTTTTTAGTGTTGTTGCCAGTTGATTTTAAAGTTCTTCTGTTTTTTGGGATTTAGTAATTTATATTCTCTGGAAAACATTCATAAGTGCTTTTCTTCATCATATTCTTGGACAAAGACATTTGTTGGAAATTCTTCAGAATTCTAAAGCCGGGATATTATTCTTGATTCGCAAAATTCAACGAGGAACTGTTGACACAACAGCACACAACAGGTTCATTTGACGTCATCGTCCGCCATCTTGGAACTTCGTCGGGATTCGAACTTGGATTCATTTAGGACATTTTAGTGATAGGACTTACATTTTTAGATTCCAGGATTAATTTTTGGATTATATTCACAACTGTAAGTCCTTTTTCATATTTTTACTGTGTTTTCTAGGGAAATAAATTATTTTTGTTAAATTTTACAAAGCTTGTTGGCTTCACTCTTTTCTTTTGTTACTTTTGAACGAGCCTACATGTAACAACAGTTGGTACCAGGCACCTGTTAAATTTAATCCTAGCTAGTTATTCAAATTTGCTAAAACTTACAAATTCTAAAATAGAATCAGTTTCAATGGATCATTGTTTGAATAGTTATGGTGTGAACACCTTTACTGAACTAACTTGTATATTGTACAAATTACAATTTCTGTATTTATGTTTCAGATATGAAGTGTGGCAGAAAGAAAGCAACTGCTCTTGTGAAGACTTGGGGAAAGGCACAACAAAGGAGCTTGTCTGAAAGGATGCAGACTGCAGCCATCACACTTTCTACAGATGGCAGTAATGATAATGGGAGCAAGCAGTTCCAATTGGAATTAGATCAATGGACCAAAACACAGGACTTGTTCACTTGGAGCTACTTTCCTTTCCTGTCTGCACTGGATCTGCCACAGGAGAAAACATATTCAAAATCCTGGATGGGGAAATCAATGCACGCAACTTACATTAGAGTAATTGTTTAGCACTTGGATGTGACAGTACCCTGGTTATGACTGGGAACAAAATTGGTGTAATTTCCTACATTAGAAATAAGCATGACAGTGTATTCTTGGCAGGATGCTGCCTCCATGTTGTGCATAATGCAGCCCAAAAAGGAGCTAAGTGTTTACCTGATGTGGCTGAGATCTTGCAGGATGTATAGTATTATTTCCAGAAAAGTGAGAAACAACAGCACAAATTCTCTAGTGTTCAAGATCTTTTTGACATTACGCAGAAGAGAATGCTCAAGCATATTTGTACCAGATGGCTAAGTATTCATCATTGCCTGGAGAGATTGCTACAAAATTGGGAACCTTTGAAAAAGTTCTTTAAATAAGAATTTGTTGATGTCAAGACAAAGTCAGTTTCATCTTCAACACAGTTTGCCGAGAGCAGTGACAAACCATATGCCCACAAGAAAGTAGAAAACAACTGAAGTTCCTGAAATTGCCTACAAACAAGCTGTATGTTCTGTTTCTGGGCTATATTGTAAAGATGTATGATGATGTGCTTGTTGGTCTCCAGTCAGATGAACCAAAGATACATGTACTGAGAAAAATGCTGGTCAACCTGATTGTGAAAGTACTTTTGTCACTTTGTCAAACCAGCTGCAATGTCAAGTTGTGTGCCAGAAGCTGTTGACTTCAAAAGCAGCTACAATTTAAAAGACAACAAGGACTTAGTCATAGGTGATGCTGCCTGCAGTTTCATTGCCAACTCTGATTATAATGGTTTGAGGGACATGCGGATCAAGCAGTTCTGTGGCGATGTAAAGCTGTACTTAAAGAGTGTTTGCAGTTACCTGATTGAGAAGCTTCCTCTCAAAGAACCAATCTTGAGACATGCAGTTGTAGCAGATGCTTCTTTGCAACAGACAACCAAACTGAGTGATCTGACTTTCTTCCTGCATAGATTTCCAGCACTACGTCCTCCCGGTTGCGCTATTGACACTGTTGTTGAGCAGTTTGCTATATATCAATATACAGACCTATCCACCTGCACCAGACAGAGAATGGATGAAATCTGGGCTGCAGTTGGCAATAAGAAGGATGAAGAGGGGGCATTGTTCCTCAGTGAACTTTCAGTTATAATACGAGGAATATTAACCATTCCCCACAGTAATGCCCACTGTGAGAGAATCTTTTCCACAGTGCGTAAGAAAAGAACAGAGCAGAGGTCGTCAATGGGAGACGACACTCTAGAAGCATTGTTGCTTATTAAATCAAAACCTGGTTATCCATTTGAATCCCAACACCAGCACTCAGTTGAACAACTACAGAAGTTGAAAAGTGCCTACTATGAAATGAATAAGACAATTCAATGATCCTCATTCCAGAATACATGTAGCACTGAACTTTACACTGCTTTGCTGTAATCTTCAGCATCTAAGCTCAACACTGATGATCATTAATAAATTATTTTCAACTGTTAATTATTTCAAATATTGTAAATATGAAATATTTTGCATCATTTTTGCAGTATGGGTCATTGTATTAACAGTTAGGATACAAGATGCATCAATAATGTTGTGCGTTTCTATTGGTGTGCACTTGTGAAGAATACTGAAAGCTGACATGAAATACTGAAAATATCCCTGAAAATACTGAAAAGCATTATAAGGGGGTGCACAGCTCTGGGCTTGCATTTAAGACAAGGAGAACCCATTGATTTTTTATTCAAATTGTCCAGTATCTGACCGATAAAGAGGGTTTTACATAAAAAAAACAATGTGTAATGATAATTTACCATATCATGCGCTGTTATGATACTCTTGTTTGACTTTAGACTCATCTCCATCATGGGGATACTGGTAGGGGTTAGTGGAGGTGGGTGTATATTTGTGTGAGCAAATTTTCCACCATTCATTAAGTATTAAAAAGAAAAATTTTGCTGGCCTTTAAATAGTAATACTTGTTTACAACAAAATCTTTGTTGTAAATTAACATCATATGCTCTTGCTTACTGTATAAAATCTTTTATAAAAATGCTATGTATTTCTAAATCTATATCCATAACGATAATCCTCAGTCTTTGATTTCTAACACTACTTCCTTGTTAGAATAAGAGGAAAATAATCCATCATAAGCATTTAGTTCGGATAGGAAAATCCCACTCTTACGAACTGAATTTGACAGCCATGATCTCAGCAAACCCTGGTTACTGCCCATAGATTCTGACCCATGGGTCGGAAGTTTCTATCCCACACCAAGGCATATGATGGATTTAGATATGACTGTTATTGAATAATAGTAGATCTAGACCTCTGTCTGGGTTCTCTTTATACCCTTGACTGCCCTGTCCCATACCAAGGCATATGATGGATTTAGATATGACTGTTATTGAATAATAGAAGATCCAGACCTCTGTCTGGGTTCTCTTTATACCCTTGACTGCCCTGTCCCATACCAAGGCATATGATGGATTTAGATATGACTGTTATAGAATAATAGAAGATCCAGACCTCTGTCTGGGTTCTCTTATACCCTTGACTGCCCTGTCCCATACCAAGGCATATGATGGATTTAGAGATGACTGTTATAGAATAATAGTAGATCTAGACCTCTGTCTGGGTTTTCTTGATGTCCTCAACTGTCCAGATCTATGAGAACTTAGAGTTGTGGAGGTTGTTGTCACTGTTGATCTTGGAACTCAAAGGCTTGGAACAAACTCATCACCTCAGTGTGGGTTGGAATCCATGACCACTGCATTCAGAAATATTCCTTCTAGACCATCCCTGTTACTTATCCAGCAGAATCACTGACGTGAAAGAGGATAAAAAGTTAAATACAGTAAATATTGTTGCAGGCTCTATAAATCGTATAACTATTTTCTAATTGCCTCATATTGTCCCATGCACCTTTTGGTAATGTTATCAGATGCTGTCTTTTAAAAATTTTCTGGGTGAGCATCATATCCACTTTGGTGTGCTAGTTGTGGATGCCAAAAGTTGACCCCTTTATATGTACTGTTAATACTCGCATATAAGTAGAGTCAAACTGCAAACAACATAAATCATGATCTACTGCTGCATAATGTACCAGCAGGTCAGGGTCTGTATTGTTTTTTTTAATACTGATTACTCATAATAAACGGCATAGATTAAGATCTACTGGCACATTATACATTGGCAGGTCTTGTTTGTGCTGTTTGCAGTTGGCCTTGTCATATATGTTATTACATATGGTACAAGTCATGCTGTTTCTCACATGTGATCATTCTCTATGTCCTGACATGATGAAGTAAGCTGCATCTCATCCATATGATATGGAGGGGGTATATAGTGTTACCTGTATCTGTCCTTCACATATCATATTGAGGGGTATACAGTGTTACCTGTATCTGTCCATCACATATTCTGTGGAGGGAGTATATAGTGTTACCTGTATCTGTCCATCACATATTCTATGGAGGGGTATATAGTGTTATCTGCATCTGTCCATCACATATTCTGTGGAGGGGTATATTGTGTGACCTGTATCTGTCCATCACATATTCTATGGAGGGGTATATAGTGTTATCTGTCTCTGGCCATCATATATTTTACGTAGAGGGTATATAGTGTTACCTGCATCTGTCCATCACATATTCTGTGGAGGGAGTATATAGTGTTACCTGGATCTGTCCATCACATATCATATGGAGGGAGTATACAGTGTTACCTGTATCCATCCATCACATAGTCTATGGAGGGGGCACAGGGGTTCGTTACAAAGAAAATTAGGAGTCTGACCTGTAATAAGTGTTATATTATTACAAATTAGACTTCTAATTTTCTTTGTAATGAACCCCTGTGGGAGGGGGTATATATTGTTTACCTGTATCTGTCCATCACATATTCTATGGAGGGGGTATATAGTGTTACCTGTATCTGTCCATCACATATTCTATGGAGGAGGTATATAGTATTGCCCGTATATGTCCATCACATATTGGGAGGGGTATATAGTGTTACCTGTATCTGTCCATCTCATATTCTGTGGAGTTGTACATAGTGTTACCTGTATCTGTCCATCACATATTCTATGGAGGGGTTATATAGTGTTACCATATAGTGTTACCTGTATCTGTCCATCACATATTCTGTGCAGGGGGTATATAATGTTACCTGTATCTTTCCATCACATATTCTATGGAGGGGTTATATAGTGTTAACACACAGTGTTAACTGTATCTGTCCACCACATATTCTGTGGAGGGGGTATGTTATGTTACCTGTATCTGTCCATCACATATTCTATGGATGGGGTATATAGTGTTACCTGTATCTGTCCATCAGATCATATCAAGTCCAGTCAGTTGCAGATTTAGTCTTGCTTAATAAAGTTTGAAGGACTTGAGGATTGGAACTAAATTCGGTATGAAACTTTATATTAAGAAGAAAACAGTAAGTGAATTTTCAACATTTTTGGTCAAATTTGATTGAGTAGCACCTTTAAAATATTTGTCCTTGCATATTGATTCTAGTGTAGTATTGTCATGCAACCAGGTGCTTCATTGGTGTCATTTGGATACATTTAATGGTTTTAATACCTGTGTGTTGGTCGTTTTAGTCATAAATATAAGCTGTATTATCCGTGAAATGAAGTCATCTTTTGTTCTGAACTTCAAAATGCATTCATTCTCAAAAAAAACTTGATATTTTTCATAAACTTGGCAGAAGAAAGGATTCCCACACTGAAGATACTCCATTCATAATGTAGTTAATGGAACAATATACTAAAGTCTTATACATCTGGGTCCTGCATTTACAAACAATTCTCACATTCAAACAGAGAATCATCTCAAAATTTGTATCTCAGATTGGCAAATGTTAAATAACCAACCAGTTACATGTTTTGTAGTAAGGTTGTGTGTATGTGTATTTGTGCCATGTTTTAGTGGTTGGGTATGTATCTGTGTGTGTATTTTTGCATGGTTGTGTGTATGTGTATTTTTGCCATGTTTTAGTGGTTGGATATGTACGTGTGTCTATTTTTGCATGGTTGTGTGTATGTGTATTTTTGCCATGTTTTAGTGGTTGGATATGTACGTGTGTCTATTTTTGCATGGTTGTGTGTATGTGTATTTTTGCCATGTTTTAGTGGTTGGATATGTACGTGTGTCTATTTTTGCATGGTTGTGTGTATGTGTATTTTTGCCATGTTTTAGTGGTTGGGTATGTATGTGTGTGTGTATTTTTGCATGGTTGTGTGCATGTGTATTTTTGCCATGTTTTAGTGGTTGGGTATGTATATGTTTGTGTGGTTGGAGGGGTGTGTAGATGTAGTTTTGCATGCTTGAGGTTGGGTGTTATGTGAGTGTGTATTTTTACATGGTTGTATATATGTGTATATAGTATGTTTGAGTGGTTGGGTGTGTATATGTGTATTTAACATGTTTCAGTGGTTGGGTGTGTTTATATGTATTTTTGCATGCTTGAGTGGTTGTGTGTTACGTTTGTGTATTTTTGCATGGATGTGTATTTTGCATGTTTGAATGGTTGGGTGTGTGTATATATTTATTCTTTATGTTTTAGTGGTTGTGTGTGTGTGTATATGTATTTTTCCATGTTTGAGTGATTGTTATAAATTCTGATCTCAGACTGGTTGGTGATGTAAAGTTGGTTAATCTTAAGGCAGGTATGACCATAGATCCCATTTCATGATTCTGTGAAAAAATTATATGTATCATATGCATCACTGAAAGGCAGTCTGATTACACCACTGTCTCACTTCAATTCACCTGGATAACATGCAATTGATGAATGAAAATGTTTGTAAATGCCTACAGGTAGCAACACTATATGAAGTAAATGATGGTTAAAGAAGCCTTGGGGATTTTGTGTTTTATATTTTAATTGGATTCTAATCATCATAAATGTGATATGCCCTCATTTGTTAAATGTGCAAAAAGTTAAATGACTGTCACATCAATACCAGCGAGCATTTCCGTGAGGACCTAATTAAGTGCTTACTTCGTTGCTAAGCTGGCTTTTTGACAACTGAATTTAATGGTCCTTTGATGTGATCACACAATTTAATGAGATTAGATGTCACCAGCCAATTATGATATCTTACAGTTTCCATCATCAGAGTAACACCCAGCTGTAGATAGCATTATTTCATATTAAAATCACACTCTGTTGACAACTCAGTTTTGTCTTTGGCTAATCAGTGTATTGTTCTTTAAACTAAGCAGTCATACATTTGAAAAGAGTTTTCAAGTTCTAGGAAAGTATATGTATTTTGCTTTGTTTTTCTTTCTTTTCTGGTCATATCTTTTAATTATTTTAAAAATTCAGATTTGCTGTTCTAGGTCATTGCAACATGTCACTTGTATTTATCAGTACAAAGAACATAGAGTTTTACAAAGAACATCGAGTTTTAATCAGTCATCTCCACTTACTATCAATGAACAACCATGACAATTAAAATTGCTATCTTGAAGAATTAACTAGTGCAACCAAATTGATGTTTAGATTTGATGGTTTATGATCTAAGAGAATTTGAAAGATTGGTTTGTATCATCAAGATCTTGTACTACAAGAATAATGAAAACAATGTGTGCATATTAATGATCTGATCTTACATATGATATGACTGCATGCTTAGCTTTTTAGTTATCTGGCCAGAAGAGATTAAGGTATGTGCATTTGTCCATTATCACTTTGTCATCTGTCTCTCAATGACAACTTGTTTCCACTCTTGACTTCATGTTTCTGTTCTGTCAAACTTGGAATGTGGGCTTATATCATCAAAATCTGAGACAAGTTCAGTAATGAGCAAGATTCATGCATATTGATTAGTTAACATTGCTTCAAATTGGCTGAACTTGTCACCATTCTGGAGACCATATTTATGACCTGATTTTGATCAAACATGGAAAATTTGCTTACATCATTGAGCTCTTGGATGTGTTCAGTAATAAGCAAAGCCCATGCATATTATGGTTGCATTTTGAGAGAGCCCGTCTGACGTTTTCCCACCCCCATACTGTCACCCTAAATTTAACAGATCTCTATTTATTGATCTCAGTTGGGGGAAAGAGATAAATAAGATGATCTCAGTTGGAGGAAAGAGATAAATAATATAGTCTCAATTGGGGGCAGGAGATAAATAAGATGAACTCAGTGGAGAGGGGGTAAGAAATAAAAAAAGATGTCCCTAGACAGCTTAATGTTTCAACACTGTAGGGGTGTTCTTCCATATGATTGACTGAGCTTGCTACCACCCTGAAACTAGTTTTTATTAAATTTGAAATACATGTGTATATTTATCTTGGATCAGTTCAATAAAGAATGAGATCAACTGATAATAATGAGGTCATAATGCATCTGATTGGCTGAGCTTGTTACCAGCCTGGGAGGCATATTTCAGGTCTGACTTTGATAAACCTTGGAATATAACTTAGTACCAAAGGTGACTGTAAAAGACATGGATAGTGTCACATCACACATGTTCATTGTTCACGTTCTTTACAAAGCAAATACTTTTACATCTCCTGATACAATGGAATATGCTATAAATCACAAGCTGTTACGTTCCAGTACACATGACTGGTTTATTTTTTAAATATTGTCATTTGCTTTCATGTTAGCTGCAAGTCTCAACTATAGTTTCAGTGTGTAGGGAACTGAAAAATGACAGAAAACAGTGAAAGTTTGCATGAAAGTGGAGTTGGACCATCTGAAACTGCTTGATTGCTTGGTTTACCCTCAGCTGCTGTATATTAATTACATCATTGTTCCAGCATCTTCATATGGTTCAAGAAACACATGCATAAGTTCAATATTATTGCATTTCTCAAAAATAATCATTTCAAGAAAATTGTTATGAGGAAGGCAGTTAGGAAGAAAATGCAAACTCAAGAAGCAGGAATGCATCAGATTGGATGCTGGATTCAAATTTTAGGGTGAATAGCTGTTTTCATGCATCATAATATGGCAGAGGTGGGGGAAAATAGGGAGAATTGTAGTGTAAAGAGGTCAGATTTGATACTTTTAATAGTAACCAGTCCACTGACTAATAATTTGCCTGAATGCGTGGAATTGCAGATTGCTTCTAAAAGTTTTATTTATAAATTTTTGGCATGAATTTCGTAGATTGAAATGTAATGGCAGACATAAATCATAATTAAATTAAGACTAAAGTTGATTAAAAAGCATGAAAATACTATGTTGAAACTTTTTTATTTGTACTTTTGATTGGAGAAAGACAAAAGTTTTTATGTAGTATTTATGCAGTAGTCCGAATATGAAAGTATTCAATGGCTCAAAAGGGGTTGAGATGAAGAGACCACCTCAATAAAAGAAAAAGTCAGTGATTATGCTTGGATATCAGAGCAGGGTCGGAGGAAGGCATTCTACAGTATTGATGGTTAAGTATTGTATAATTAAAATTACTCTCCCTGCTAAAAAATTAACATTTTAATAGAGGCAGTAACTTACCCATTGCTATTGCATAGCTGAATTTGTCAGTTGGGTAGGCTGATGTGTTAAACTGATCAAAAACAGAAAACTGGAATGTACTCACCATTAAGGGAGAGATCCACTTTTCAGAATGTTGGTGTATCTCTGGGCCACATGTTGTGTTGCAACAATGAGTCCCAGTGAAAAAATGCCACACTCTGTTATGCTAACAAGTGCAGAAGGAAAGAGGAGAAACTAGTATGGTATCACAAAAATGCTGCCTTCATGACATCCTCCAAGGAAGAATGATTTAGATAGGCCCATGAGGCAGCTTGAACTCCATGGAGTTTTCATTCAGTAAAAGTGAGGTCTTGATCAGTAAGGGACTCTTTTGATTGTGGTGATATTCCACCATGAGATACTGCACCTTGAGGTGTGATGAAGACAAACTTGGCTCTGACACTTGTTGCCTGACCAGTGATACGTTGATGATCTTTCAAATCTTGTGAAACCGTGTTAGGGTTGAGTCCTTGAAAGAGGCTCTTGACTTCCATAAGAGCAGACCTTTGAATGACTTTGCTTTGAGAAGCCCAGTGCAGTGTCATGGTGAATGTGTATAGGTTCTGCCAATAAGGCCATTGCAACAGAAAATGAATGCCAGGATGTCTTGGCTACAGTTTCCAGCATGCAGTGTAATGTGGCTGGATTCAGAGCATCCTCCTTAAGTATACTAAACAAAATAGCAGAGATGGGGTCAGCAAGAGAGGCTACATACGTGGTGACCGCAAGCCAGTCTTTCTGTTCAATGGTTTTGATTGTTTTAATTCGGATTTTCTGTTCAGTGGCTTTGATTGTTTTAATTGCCCTGGCTCCAGTTGTAATACCCACTTGGGAGGCACCTGCATCCAACTAGGGAGGTTTAATGGACAACTTTGGGAAATGGGGGTGGGGGGAATGTACCAGGTAATTTGAGGCAGAAACCAGTAGAAGGAGGAAGAGACCACCCCCTGCGCTGTAAAGCAAAGTCTCGGCCTGTGGAGGACGTTGTGTAATTTCCTTGATCACTGAGGAATGTGGAAGAAGCAGGGGATCTAAGTAGGGGCTCTATGTGTTCTAGAAGTTTCAGACTGAAGATGAGACCACTTGTCTTTCCTGGATGATGCTATGCCTCCAGCTATCTGGTGGATGCCACCTGGAAAGGAGGTGACATTATCACCTCTACTCTGGGTTCAGGGTCAAGTAGTCCACAGGGGCATAAGGGACCAATTACACTGAAGTGCAGGGCCCCACATCCTGTATGGATTCATTGGGATAATAGGAAAGGGGGGTATATCGATCTGATTCCCTTCCCTTTTCTGGACCCCACTGGACAGACTCCCAATTCATTACATGGTATGTTGGTAGAGGGGGTATCTCATTTTTTATCCCTATTCCTGTACTGTGAGGCCTCTGAATCCAGTCCATTGTAACGTTGGTGACTAATATGGTCTGATTGGTCAACAGGACAAAGTGTCCAGTATCTGGTCATTTTACATTGATCAGTCACTTTGACGAACTGACCAGTGACTGGTTATCAGATATTAACCAATAACTGGACTGATAACTGGTCACTGATTGATCACCAGACATTGACCAATGACCAGACTGGTCAGGCAAGGTGTCTGAGCCAAGTTCGTCTTTATCATTCCTCAAGGTGTGGTACTGCTCCTCTATCTCGGAAGAGTGCGACACTGTACCCATAGATGAGTGGTATGCTTCCTTTCTCATGGAAGACAGTAACAAACTACACTGAGTCAAGTCGTGCTCTTCCTTCCCCTGTTATGAGTCCATGCTCTTAAAATAAGTAACAGAAAAGAGTGAAAAGCAACAAGCTTTGTAAAATTAAAAAAATTTATTTTTCCAGAATACAAAATGAAAATGAAAAAAAAGAACTTAAGGTATTGCAATTAAATCCCAGATTAATCCTAGAATTACAGACGCAAATCCTAATAATAAAAGTTCTGAATAAACTTTATTGGTAATGCAAATTAAGTTCAATGCTGACAGTATAGATGCGCTTATGGATGCCAGTATTATGTTGCTGTACTAACAGTTTTGTTGAAACACATTAATATAATTCCATGTTAGAATTCACTATAAATCCCAGTGAATGTCTCTGTCCAAGAATATTATTTTTTACGAGTACTCTGTATTTCCAAAAAATAAATCACTGAATTAAATAATTCGAAGAAATAAATTCCAGCCCAAAATGAACTACTGGACATAACAATAATACAAATTGATGCTACTAGATCGCAAAGCATGAATGAATAATCTTTCCAGTGACAAGATTTCATAGTCCTCTACTTGACCTCAGGTTACAATTAGCAATTTCTTAAAAAAACTAATACCTAATGGAAAATAACATTCTAGAAACTTCTTAATGTGTACAAAATAAAATGTTAGTTATAATTAGAAAGTTTGTTACTAAAATTGTAATATATAACTTGGACTACGTCAATTACCGCAGGTAAATTGTAGGGGAATTCCAATAACCAAGACCTAGAACCAAATAAACATGTTTACTTCTGTTAATGATCCTGATATGAAACCAATGCTCATAGAGAATATTTTATCTATGTATTAGTTGTCACTTCATTTCTTGCAGAAGACAGCATCACACTGCTTATGAACATAGAGGTGCTCGACTTCTCCCTTTTGGGGCGAAACAATCTGCTCCTCAATTGTTCATTCCCTTCTATAGGAAGGGCCATATCTGTCTCCAGAGAGACTGTTCCCATAGGTTGCTGGGACCCAGGAGTGTTCTTCATGAGTCTCTATAAGAGAAAAACTTGAAAATTCAGACATTGAGGGGATTGATGTTTCCTTAGCCCTCTTTACATACATCTGGAATTGGCTAGATTCCAAACTTCATTGGTCCATTTTGTGCAAAAGATACAGTGATTCTTACCTGTGCACTTGGAACATGTGAGGCAGGAGTATCCCAAGAGCCCTTCTTGTGGTCACACTTTCCCTCAGACTGACCTGACATTGTTCTCTGAAAAAAAAAAAAATGGTTCAAAACAAGTAAAAAATAATAATGCTGTATTATTTTCACATGTGAGTCACTCCTGTTTGTATATACCAAGCTTTATATAAATCCCAGTGTATTTGCACAAGGTAGACAATTGTTCTCTGAGTAAAACGTTATTTGAAAGAGAACAGTAATAGTAATATTGTATTATTTTCATATGTGAAACTCGCCTGTTTGTATGTACTGTATGCTATATACACCCAAGTGGATTTGAACAGAGGTAAACAGTTATTCACAGTGAGGAATATCTGCCTTCTCACTGTCCTATTTTTTTAATAAGGAAGACATTGAGTTTTTACCTTTATAATTACCTAGGAGCAATGCAGACACACACAATAACAAAGCAGTGTGACACATGCTATATTAAAATGCAGTAATGAAAGAAAAAAAAACCAACAAAATAGATGTTTAATCAATTACTTAATGAAGGAAATTATGAATTCCTATTAATTATGGTTGGGCCTATGTTGCAGTACACACAAGACTTACACAATCAAACTATTGTATTTGAAAGTAAGAGGGATATAAATGATCCCCTTAAATGTGGAATACAGTGCGGTGAACCTGAGAAGACCTTTCCAGAACTAAATACTGAAAAAGAGTATCGGTCTTTGGCATATAAACAGAAGACAAAACTGATGAATGTAACACTAGATGGAATATTGTTGAAGGGAGAACCAACATGGTTTTAATTTGCAAGAGGCAATTTTCTCTGGTAATGTTACAAACGACACAATCATTAACATGGCATTCTTGCAGATGATGACTGTTTGTAAACATGTGTGCGATTTGCATGAGTAGAATATGTCTTACTGACAATTTTCCATTCACTGGGAGGATGTGTTCACATTGTATGGATGAGATTTATCGACATGAAAAAATAATAGCTGTGCAATAGAGATGGGTAAGATATTGCTGCCATTAAATTGATTTCTGTATACCTATTTATGAGGTGAGCTTGTGTTTGATTATGAGCTTATTACGGCTCAGGAGAATGAATTTATATGGAATTATGCTGAAATAGTGAATAAGCTTATATTATCATGGTCTTTGACAGAAGTGAGACTTGTACAGATTAATGACATGATCTTCCATGAGATTGACTGAGCTTGTTACTTCAGTAGAGGCAGCCCCAGGGGGCAGAGTGGTTAAGGCACTCACCTTTACAGACATCACACCTCTGTGTGTGTTCGAGTCTCAGGCTCAGTCTGTATTGGTATGTGGGAAAGCTTGCCAGTAGCTTCCTCTGGTCACGGGGATTTTTACAGGTTCTTTCTCCACCAAATATACTGGCTACCATGTATAGCCTGTCTTGCACTGAAATATAGCATTAAATCCAAAACAGTAGCAGCATCAACTTCTCAAGAGAGTTTATTTATAATTTGATTTGTTAAAACTAAGTTTATGTCATAAGTATTTTGGATGAGTTTGATTATAAGCTGTAGATAAAATAGTTAAAATTGACTTGATGTAAAGGTCTGATGATAGTGTACATATAATTGTGTTCTTACAAAACTACATAAGCTTGTTTAGTGAAATGGCCAGCTCTTAAGTTATTTGATCAGGTGAATGACATTAGCTTCACTTGGACCTCTTGTTTGCAAGTTACTTTGACACAGTTAGACGTACTTCACTGTATTTTAATGGAGGAAGATTTTGATGAATATATGTGACATTTGTTGAGCTGCTACCATGTTCACTGCAAAATGTTAAGCGTAATATCAGTAACATCCATCATTAAAACAGGGTCCATGATACAGGGGATTCATTCACAACACTCCCACCATGCCTCTTATTTCATCCAATTAAGCAGAAAAAGTAAAATAGATTTTGCCTTGAGTTATCTTTCTTTTGTTTAGTGGGCAATGTAGAACCTTTAATCATAGTGTTTCATGCTTTTTCATAAAATTTTATGTCAAGGGAACGATTATTTATCTCGGCAATTGCATTTTAGTCAGAGATTTATGACAAAAATTCACATGTGAAACTTGAAGAAGAAAGTGAAATTCCGTGCTTTTGTAGCCCAATCACAAATTATTACTGTGTACTGTATGTACTTATAACATGAGTCCAACTGCAAACTGCACAGAACCAGATCTGCTGCCTCATAATGCATTGGCAGATCTGGGTCTGTGCAGTTTGTTAGGAGTAATCAGTAGAACAAACAGCATAGACCCTGATCAGTAGGTGCTTTATCTTAATGCAGATCTGGATATTTGTTGTTTGCAGTTTGACTCAGCTAAATAAATGAGTACATATGGTAGGTATACAGACTGCTAGTAAAGGTCAACAAGTTTATTTTTTATTTTATTCAGTAAAAATATGATAAAGATGTACCACAATATCTGTCACATGTTTTCAGTAGTAACCTATTTTAGAGGTCACCATCTTTTGTAATAACAAGTTATTAAAACAATTTTGCTGAATCAAAATAGGAACAATTTTAGACTTTGTAAACTTTTATGAGTAATTTTTTAACCTTCATATTATTTGATTCATAAGTACAGTAAAACTGCTGTTTTAAATGACATTTTTAAAATTCTAACTTTTGACCACTCACAACCATTGCAACCACTTTACCCTACTCTGGTAGGAAAAAGATGTTACTTCACCCAGAAATTTTAGTCGATCATGTACCCTTAAAACTTAGCACATATTTTCCAGAATAAACTGTTTTTGAGTATTTAAATTGACTCTGTAGCTTCTTTTATGAAAAATCCTTTTTTTTTTTTTACTTACAGTCAATTGGATTCAACAGTCTATCACAAAAAGACCTTTTACTTGTATAAATGTTGTCTTTTGAATATTATTTCTGCGGTTTTATTTTAGTTTCACATTTTAAAAATGTGATATTATTTAAGAGACTTAACATTTGTTTACTAATATTAAATGCATGACCTGATGACCTTTGCTGTGAATTTATCATGCCATTCTTTTTTGTTTATGGTACTACACATTTATTGTATGTATGTTTAGTACCAAATGTGCTTGATTTGAATTTTTACCAAAGCAAAATCTTACAGTATTTTATAATTTTAAATCACCTCCATTTGACACAGATTCAAGGTGTGGCAGTACCAGCCTTTCTAGATAAGAAACCAGTGATATTTTCATTGTCTTCCTGTCTACCTTTCTTTCTGTGTCTTCATGTCTTCCTATCTATCTTTCTTTTTGTGTCTTCATGTCTTTTTATACTCCTGTCTTTTATCCATTTTTGCTCTACATGTAATTTAGAATTGGATCTGTAACTGACAGCATCATGACACACATATGCTATCACTATGGAAATTGTTACATGTATTGATCCAAGGAGCCGACAGAGAGATCCTATCCCAAGTCATGTCTAAAAAAGGACTTTTACATCATGGAAGGTTCTGAATAGTTTTAACATACATTTTTGTTGACAGTCAGAAAGAGAGGCTCAATATTTGTAAACTTTTAGAAAATTTTTATAAAGGTAATGTCCCCTTTAGAGGGTTGGTGGTTTGGTGATAAGGGTTAAGAGTGACATAAAAAAAATGAAATTTACACACTGCTAATTTGATGTGAAATGTTTTAATAATCATTAATATCATTACAGGTGGTTTGTAATGTTGCATTGTTTAAGTTGTTATCGATTTTCCATGTTTTCTTGTTCAGTTGGCTTTTCCATCATA
The DNA here is from genome assembly GCA_016617855.1 of Megalonaias nervosa. Lineage (NCBI taxonomy): Eukaryota > Metazoa > Mollusca > Bivalvia > Unionida > Unionidae > Megalonaias > Megalonaias nervosa. The sequence continues at coordinate 120,365 of JAECUM010010169.1, forward strand.
AAGTTTTATTCAGCTTGCTTAGTTTTATTGAGAATGTGTCATTTTTTTTGTATTAAATGTGTCATCTTTTTTGTATTAAATGTGCATACCTTTGTGGTAGGACTTTTAAAACTTGTTTATATCATGCGCATATTTTTTTGTGGTAGGACCTGTACAACATATTTATATCATGCGCATACTTTTTTTGGTAGGACCTGTAAAACACATTTATATCATGAACATACTCTTTGTGTTAGGACTTGTTGTTGTTGTTGTAGGATTTAATGCCATTTTTCAGCACAATATAGGCTATACTTGGAGGCCAGTATAAACGGGGGAGGAAGAACCTTTGAAAACCCTGGAAAGAACCACCGACCCATGAGAAACTACTGGCAAGCTTTCTCACATACCCACATTGGCCAAACTCGAGACTCGAACCCATGCAGACAGAGGTGAGATGGAAGTGATCCGTAAAGGTGAGTGCTTTACACCTCTCAGCCACTCAGGGCCCTGTAGGACTTGTAAAACACGTTTATATCATTCACATACTTTTTGTGGTAGGACTTGTAAAACACATTTATATCATGCACATACTTTTTGTGGTAGGACCTATAAATTACGTTTATGTCATGTGCATACTTTTTGTCATAGGACTTGTACAACATTTATATCATGCGCATACTTTTTGTGGTAGGACCTGTAAATTACATTTATATCATGCGCATACTTTTTGTGGTAGGACCTGTAAAACACATTTATATCATGCACATAAAAAAATTATAGGTAGGACCTATTAAACATGTTTATATCATGCGCATACGTTTTGTGGTAGGACTTGTAAAACATCTTTATATGATGCACATACTTTTTGTGGTAGGACTTGTAAAACATGTTTATATCATGAACATACTTTTTGTGGTCAGACCTATAAAACACATTTATATCATGTGCATACTTTTGTGGTAGGACTTATAAAACACGTTTAGATCATGAACATACTTTTTTGTGGTACGACCTATAAAACATTTATATCATGAGCCTACTTTTTGTGGTAGGACCTATAAAATATGTTTATATCATGAACATACTTTTTTGTGGTACGACCTATAAAACACATTTATATCATGAACCTACTTTTTGTGGTAGGACCTGTAAAATATGTTTATATCATGAACATACTTTTTTGTGGTAGGACTTGTACAACATATTTATATCATGAACCTACTTTTTGTGGTAGGACTTGTAAAACACATTTATATCATGAACATTTTTGTGGTAGGACTTGTAAACATGTTTATATCATGAACATACTTTTTTGTGGTACAACCTATAAAACACATTTATATCGTGAGCCTACTTTTTGTGGTAGGACCTGTAAAATATGTTTATATCTTATGCATGGTCTACTGGCAGGTAAACTTTAAGAATGATGAAAATGATATGCTGTGCGGCTCATTTTGTGATACCCACTGTCAATGTTCGGCCTCAAGGAATCTCAATAAAATAAAACGTAAAAGGTCCATGTCTACTATTGCATTCAATTCACTCTTCTCCACAAAAATAACAGGAAATTCTGGCAGTTATTTTCAGCCCTCACTCATTTGCTTAAATAGGGTATTCCACCACACATAGGCTTGTTACATAGCTCAAAAAAGAATTAGATGTATTTGACATAAAATGTACCATTACTTTACATTTACCATATATACTCGCTTATGTGTCCAGTTGCAAACTGCCATCGCACAATGTGCTGGCAAATCTGTGCTGTGCAGTTTGTAGGGAGTAATCAGTAGAACAAACAACATAGACCCTGATCTGCAGGCACATTATGCTACAACAGATCAGGATCTATGTTGTCTCCATTTAGACTCTACCTATACATGATGATAATCAGTTTTGCATAGATTGCAACGAATGCATGACAGACTATTTATGACAATTGTATGAAACAATGTGAATTAGTTAGAATTTATTTACCATGAATGGCTGTGTGCTTGCATATGAATTTACTCCTTTTTTTTACCATTGTAGTGGTTTTGATTATTACTTTGATATAGGATGGTCGAGTCCTGTGTGGATTAACTGGTCCAAACCCAGTTTTATTAATGGAAAGATTTTAAAGTTCTCTTTAAATTAAAATTAAATTTATAAAATTGTAGTAAAAGTAACTTTTAATAAAAGCAAGTCATTTTATTTGCTGAAATAGCATCATTAGATGCCAAGTCGCTCCTTAAAATGATTGTTAATCTAGGCATCCTACAGTATTTTCTATAAATTTTAGCCCAACTGGCTATGGACCAGAAGAACATATGGGATGGTCTGTCATCCAGCATCCATGCATTGTCTGTCCATTAGCACAAGCTTGTTACTGCTACTCTTGGTCTAGTTGGTCTTAAATTAAAATGGTTAACCTTGGAAATCCAATATGGCCACCATGGCAGCCATCTTGAAAACCTTATCACTGTTCCATCATAATGAATGTTCATACTGATAGAGGGTTTTCACCATATGACTGTCTATGGTGTCTGTTTTTTTCTAAATGAAAATGGTGACGATCTGAGAGCCATTATGACCATCACAGTGGCCATCTTGAAAATCTTAACTCTTTCTGAACAGATGGTCCTCTCGACATAGGGTTTCAGTAAAAGATGGTATCTAGTTGGTCCTAAATAAAAAAGTGATCTGAACACTAATATATCTATCATGGTGGCCTTCTTGAAAATCTTGTTCTTGCTACTTCTTCTAAATGAATTGTCATATTGACATCGGATTTTCACTGGAAGACTTTTGAGGTCTGTCTGGTCCTAAATGAAAATGGTGTTATCTCATTCCAATATGGCATCAGCTCTGACCATCTTGAGGATCTTGCTATGGCTCCTGAATGGATTCCAGTAGTCATATGGATGTGGAATTTTCACTGGAAGACTTCTCTTGATGTTTGGCTGGTTCTAAATGAAGATGGTACAGATATTTTGATATTGCTGCTTCTCTCAATGGATGGTCATATTCAAAATGGATTTTTTGCTGAAAGACTTTAACTAATGTCAGCTTGGTTCTAATGAAAATGGTATTGATCATAGGTAGTATGTTCTAAATGAAAATGGAGGAGATCATAGGTGGTATGTCCTAAATAAAAATGGAGCAGATCATAGGTAGTATGTCCTAAATGAAAATGGTGTTGATCATAGGTAGTATGTCCTAAATGAAAATGGTGTTGATCATAGGTAGTATGTCCTAAATGAAAATGGAGCAGATCATAGGTGGTATGTCCTAAATGAAAATGGAGCAGATCATAGGTAGTATGTCCTAAATGAAAATGGTATTGATCATAGGTAGTATGTCCTAAATGAAAAGGGTATTGATCATAGGTAGTATGTCCTAAATGAAAATGGTATTGGTCATAGGTAGTATGTCCTAAATAAAAATGGAGCAGATCAT
>JAECUM010010170.1:0-62097 GCA_016617855.1 Megalonaias nervosa
TTTCTTTCCGAGTAATTACGGTATTTATCACTTTGGTTTCCCACAAAAAGTATACACTGCAAAGATCAGTTACACAGATCTGGTATACTAAAACGATTATTCAAATTTCTGACTGCTGCATTTCTAGACCCACCACACATGAAGACTTTCTCTAAAATGCGAAAATTTTTCTTGCTTAGAAATGTTACTTAATGATCATACTTAGATACACCTTGTCCTTAAATAATTAATTAATGATCATATTTTCTTGCACCATCACAACCCAATCATCGTCACCACCAGACTGCTGCTGATACCACTACAACTACCACTACTCAGTCTAATGTAGGTGCTACCCTTTCTTGCCACGTTTTCATTGTGCTTTGGAGGGGTTTTCTCGATTGTAAACTGCAACGATCTTTACCTTTTAAGTTGGATTGTATGGGAAATTAACTACTGATACTACCTGAAATTTGGAAAGCAGATATGTTACCGTCTACCGAGGTCCTTGGAATAAAAGTAAAATTTATCAATAGTAGAAAAATATTGTTTTCAAATATGTAGCCATCTAAAACCACATTGGCTCTGTCGTGTATACGTTTCTGTGCGTGAATATATATCCAAGATCAATTTCGTTTTAGGGAATCGTCATTGCCAAGAGTGACTTATTTGTGTCATTCTCTGTTTATGATGGATGCTGAAGGACGATTATAATCAATAGCAATAACTACGCCCGTTCATTTATTAGATAGAACCTTGTCGCTGGCATTCTTGTCCAAAAGCAAATTACGTCGAATTTTCAGCAGGAAAGTATTTTGCTTCGTTGGTCCCTATATAAATAGTAACTTGCTCTAAGCGTAAATTGATGGTAGATCGATATTGATAGGCGTGTTTTCATTGTCACATTTCAACACGTTGTTTATTCTCCTCAGGATTAATGTTAATTGTTCTTGATAAAATTACGAAATTTGGTTTTCTTTTTGTTGAAATATGAGAGTGATGCTCTTTTATGATCACATCACTGGGAAACATTAAGACTGGACTTGCCGCTGACCATTCCCTATTCAGGTGATTAAATTTGTGGATTAGTGCTCATTAAAACATTGAAATACTATAGTGATGAAACCTTTTTCAGAGCAAGAATGTATAAGCTGAAATACATTCTATGAATTTTCATTGTCGACTCCAAGATTCTTTACCTTGTCAAATCATTTGTATGACAATATATTTAGGATTCATAAGACACAACAGGACATATGGAACCGATAGTCGCTTTCACAACCTAATATTTATTCTTAAATATAAATGAATGCGCCTCATTGTTGGAAGTCTGGATTTGTTTGAATATTACCGTATCCACGTATTTTACGCGGCAATGATGCCCTGGTGCGTTGCTATCCTTATTGTTTTTGGGTATCGAACCAAAACAAATGAAACTGCATTCCGCATTGTGGGTGTATGGCAATCCTGTTACGTTCTCTAGTCGCATAAAAGTCAGAAATTTTCCTTGCAGAGAATTCAGATGTGCACTATTGGCCTAAAAAGATATGTACTGCTGCCCTAATAAAATGTGTATGATTGCCCCAATAAGATGTGTACTATTGCCCTAATAAGATGTGTAATATTGCCCTAATAATATGTGTAATATTGCCCTAACAAGATGTGTACCATTGCCGTAATGAGATGTGTATCATTGCCCTAATGAGATGCGTACTATTGCCCTAATGCGATGTGTACTATTGCCCCAATGCGATGTGTACTATTTGCCTAAAATATGTGAACTATGGCCCTAACAAGATAAGTACTATTGCACTAATAAGATGTGTACCATTGACCTAATACGATGTGTAACATTGCCATAATAAAATATGTACTATTGCCCTAATAAGTCGCGTTCACTCAGAACAATAGGAAGTGGATTTTCAGTTGTCTGCTATACAGTAACCGGTGTGTAATCGGTGTGTATATTTAAGTATTGCAAATCAAAATCCGGTTTTTGTATAGTGTAATTTCACGTATTTACCAGCCAAAATCTAGTAGTTGCATTATTCTTCGCTAACAATAGATATTATGCTCAACGATTCGCGAAAGTGGTTAATTTTCTCTAGATATTCGAAGTTGACTCTGTTGCGAATTTCTCATGTACATCGACCCTTTAACATCAGCTTATCTGGAGCGCGTGCGGCCCCTGGTCATGAATAAGTAGAGTCAACGTACAGGATTGAAGTATTCATTAGGAAAACACACACACACACACACACACACACACACACACACACACACACTTATTAAACTCTTAATAAACAAATGTAACTAACGTGCATGTTATTTTCTTTCTACAATTGAATACACTTTTATATGGATGGTATTATTTTTGGCACAAGTACTGTCTAATTAAATTTACCTCGTTGCCTATAGTTTATGAGTGCTGATGAATTTTGGATAATCTTTGATCATACTGGTTCTGAAGTGTTCAGTTTGTATGCATAAATAAATTAGCATGACCTGGCATCTGAACTTTGTTGATTTTCGGTCATCTCCAGGCTCAAGTCTACATTGTCTATACTCTAGAGCCCTCCTTCCCCCCACCCGCCTTTCCAGTTACCACAGGACGCTCTGAAGGGTTCTTTGTAATTAGCTTTTCAACGTGTTTGCAAGAAATGTTTTCATCTTTCCTCAATTTCGATTTTATAGTCCATTTGGACTTTGACCTCTTTAATTGCGTGTGGAGCTTTTAATTGGACCAACAACATATTCTGAATGGTAATGAAAGGTGCCAACAACCCCTATTACAAGCTTTAAATTTCCCGCCCTTCGATTGTACCTTTCGTATTTTCCAACTTTTCGCGGAAATCTATGAGGTATTGATATATCGACTTTTTTATTTTATTGTCTGTGACAACCGCAACTCGTGTACGATACGCACTGGCTATCGAACAGTCCGTCCGTACAACAACTTAAACGGAGAAAACCCTAACCTTTCTTGCGGTACCTAATGGTGCGCTAATAGAATCGCGTTCAAATGCATGTCCCATCCTGGTGGCCTATCCGCACATATGAGAAGCAACATTGTTTCGGCGTGGCGTTAAACTTCTCATCTAAAACATTACAGATAGTGTAGAAGAGTATTTTTTTTTTACAGTCGACGCCATTACATTCTGCTAACTTCGGCCATCAATGCCGAAGCTAATTGCAACCCGTCACACCTTGTTTCGATATCGACAGCCTTTGGGTATAGACCATTCTCAGAATGTATTCATGTATTCATGTGACCCTGGGTCAACGAATCCAAAATGAGGCTAAGCTAGGCACCAGCTTATAGATTTGTTAGAACCAGGGGACCAAATTATGGCAGATAAAGGTTTTGTTAAAATTAAAAAGAAAATTATTTTAATAAACAGATTAACAGAATATCCCATACATAAAATGACAAAAGTTTATATTGTTTAGACACGATTCTTCCCTGTTATGTTTACTTTATCTAATGTCTGCATTTACATAATTGGTGTTAAAATTTATCCATCTATCAACACCACAAAAATAATATTAATTATAATCAATGAAGAAGTTCACATAAATAAGGGACCAATTTGTGTGTTTGGGGGCAGGGTGCTTTTTTTAAAATCTACATAGGTCAAAATGTAACGGTTCTTCTGGTCATGAACGGAGTAGATCAGGCTGTCTGAGATGAAGTGTCTATCATGTACATTTGACCCAGCAATACTTTAGTCACTCTTCCATTTGTTACTGTTTTCTAAATGAAGTCACGCGACATACAGAATCGCTTTATGTCACTATTTGTTCCAGGCCAATCAGATACAGCTAACTCAGGATCTGATGTTATCATTGCATCGAAGTGATCCAGCATGCTGGATTCGGGCGCTACGTAGTGTATGTTTCTTGGCTACGACCACCTGAACAAATTTCCGTCCGTCAGATGGCAAATTCTATATACAGTAATCCTTTACGGTGTAAAACCTAGAACATCTCCCATTTTTACCTCGCTTCTCACCCCCTATGTTAACTTTGTCTACAGGTAGCTTGAAGGGAATGACCGGCTCTTTATCTCCATTAAAATTCGTCACTGCCTCCAGATCTTTCAACTTACAGAAAGGTTGTTCTCACGCTCGCGCCCATGTCCTTGTTTCGACCACTTGAACGATGAAAACTTTGAAATCTGACCAAATCGCGAGTTTAGAGCCCTTTGCTTTCCTATCGTCAGATTATCTAAATCGGGTTTACCATACTGTTCCCGTTAAGAAAGGCGTATCAATATCTGTCTTTACAACATGAGCACGGTCAATCGTCTTATTCAATAACGCTCTCGAGGAATTCCAATGGAGCATCCGATTCTTCTTCACAAGACTCCGCCCTACTACTACAAACATCATATAAACTATCGCACTAAACCAATCCCACTTCTGACACCATTTCTTACATGAATTTATTGAGCGAGAACTGAATTAGAGACGAAATACAGTTATCAAATCAACAAATTTAGTTACAAGAATGAATAAATAAAATGCACCAGTGTACAATCATGAGCAATTTTTGATACGTTCTGCAATGCTCCAAAAAATTAATATATGTCAAGCCAATAAAATTTTGATCTAGTACATAATTTAATTCTATCTCTAACTCAACTGAACTATCAGTGAACCGTGCAGTACGTGGACTACTGTATTTAGCACAATATGGTACAAATACAAAAATGTATTGTGCATATGCGTACACAAGACAAGACAGTGTATAAGCATTAAAATCTTTCTACATTGCGAAATAACTGTATAAAATTACATGGTAACGGACGTATCTATGACTCGACTGATTATAAGCTATCAAGAAACACAACATTCATAATTTATATCAACTTGTAAATCAGGATCAAATAGGACTGTTCGGTTTAGTTTCGTGTTTACGGCACAGCAACACAAGTAGGTCGCTTACAAGCAACGGCAGCCGACATAGACTGATCCTATGGCTGGATTCAAACCCTCAGTCTTTTGATTGCGAGTCATGCACGGTAACCACTGAGCAGCCCTGCCTTAATTAGTCAGTTGTTACGACATGCATGATAGTTCACGGGACATATTCCACATATCCAAGCCTCTGTAAATCAGAAGTATATAGTAATCAAATCAACAGTACACAGTGATAAATGTTTCTGACACACTGAAAAACTAGAAAAAAATATAGATTTAATGAAATATTGATAGTTTGATAATATTGCTAAGGCGTGTCCATGTCTATGGATTAATATGCAGGCCGCTAAATGAAGCCCTGTTCTTGTTTGCCTGCGAACCTTGTGCTTGTTATAAAGTTCGCTACCCAGCAGATCAGAGGCACATTTGTTTATTTTTTATTGGGTTTTCTGCATGTAAATGTTCAAGACACGGCACTAAGTTAGCATGCTAATCTAAACGGATGATGCATTAGATCAACGCATTAATGGCTTGGTTTGAAGTAAAGAATTTTTTAAAAAATTTCTTAAAAGAGCTTTGATATGTTACTTTCATAGGCTGCCTTTTCTTTGACATCCCCGAAAATGAAACCAAAATAGTGTAAAGTATTTTGTAGCTGATTCATAACAAGTGAAAACGAAACTAGAACCTCAACTCAGTTTAAATAAGAAGACAGATCAAAAACTTGCCTGATTTTGTGATATCTTCTTTCCGTAAAATGCTAGAACCCTGCATATACTTTTTTGCTACCAAGCCGATCGAACGCACTCGACCCCGTCGAGTGAGACAGGTTTTAAGAACCAGAAGGTGCCGTTTCTAAAGTAAATTGAAGTATAGAACGTTTGTTTCTAGGTTTTAAGGGCCTATGGGTCGTTGTTGTTTGGATCTGACAAGTTGAAGAAAAATACAGCACGAAAGAGTCTGTAAATATCGCAAACGCCAGTAAAACAGGGGCACTGCATGTAAAACCGCCTTTAAACCTTACAATGAGACACTAAACAATGTCACAATGAAACATTTACAGGTGACATTCGGTAAACTTCATACGTAGAACTTCTGACAATTACTGCAGTACTACATCTTCAGTTTTAAAATGTGCACTGCAGAGAGCGTAAACGTCACCGTCACCGGTACATAGAAGTGTTGACATCGAATAACGTTTCTGAAACCCAACGACAAATGTGTTGAAATTCAGCTACCTGTCTCCTTAAACAAAGCATTATTCATTTAAGTCAGGTCCGTTTCGAACACCCTCCTCCAAATGAAACGACTGACCATTTCTGAAAATCGAAGTATGCAAGGACATTTAGTTATATTGATTGCTAGATACGCAGAGATAGAGATATAAAATTTACCCTCTTGGAATATCGTAGGAGAAAACTGACGCACGGACCGAGGAACTAAAGAAAACACAAACGTCAATACAAGGGACATTGCGAACACAATATCTCCACATAGCGGATTATGCAGTGGCGCAGACTCCTGTCTGTATTCATATGTAGCGTCCAAAGCGTCTTGCCTTGCGATAACATGCTACATTATGACATTAACCGGTACCCTAAAAGCAGCGCTTTCAGTAAAATGGCTGAACCGTGACATTTGCAGTCGATAATGTACCTGTAACCGTCACAAATTATTACAATTCTTTCCTTTTATTTTCCTGTTATCGGTTTCTGTCCTTTCATCTGTTCTTCTGAGAAGATATAGTGATCCATCATTCCCATTTGTGTCTTGTTTAATCAGTGTACTCCTGTTGGTCCGTACGTCGGTTGTTCTTGTATGACAGTATATCTAGTATATTTCTTTTATTTTACCTACCTGTCTATTTCTCAAATATTTTCGAAACTGACAAACGATCGGACACTGACTTTTTCTATTTTTTTAAGCTGAGAGAGGCAGCATATTACTGAAAAATTTCTCATTGGGTTTCAGAGTGTTTATTAATGTCACTGGGACATTTACAGGCGTTTTAACGTTTACATGTTCTACAGCAATGCTGTCAATAAATTTATAACTTTATTGATTAAGATGTTGATGACATGTACGGGTGGTAACTTAGCCAGAGATTGTCACATTGTGTCATTTACCAACCACTGTGCCTGCGATCGTCAACGTTGAAAGTCACTTGTGTCCATTACTGGTGTTTGTGCTATTTGCAAAGCATACACTAATAATATATAAAAACAATTTGTATTTGAAACAACACGTGTTTACCCTCAAAACTTTACTTTGTCAGCAGTAATTTTCACAGTTTGTGAGAATTTCAGGTGCAATGTCGACTAATATACCGAAAAAAACGACACTGGTTTTAGAGTCGCCAGTTAATGTCACAGTGTGACATTTGCAGCAAGAAAACAGCCGGTAAATGTGACAAAAGCAAATAAGTGTTACATTATTGCACCTACTGCCATACATCTGTAAGTGTTACATTATTACACCCACTGCCATACTTACATCTGTAAGTGTAACATTACTACACCTACTGACATGCTTACAACTGTGCTACATTATTACACCTACTGCCATACTTACATCTGTAAGTGTAACATTACTACACCTACTGACATACTTACAACTGTTACATTATTACACCTACTGCCATACTTACATCTGTAAGTGTAACATTACTACACCTACTGCCATACTTATATCTGTAAGTGTTACATAATTACATTTACTTCCATTTGTGATACTTACGGGAGCTACATGGTATATTTACTAATTTGATATAATCGTACTTTTAAAATATACGTTTACCCACATCACTGAACCAGTAACATTTCAGAAAATGACTTTTTAAAAATATTTTAGTTTGCATAGCACTGTCCGTATTGCAAGCTTGATAGCCGCATTATTTTGTTAAATATTTTTTATTATTATCTGTCAGAATTCATCCATCCAACATGCTGTGCCAAGTACAACGAAAACAATTCCTGCGTCGAGGAAAGTGCTTTAAAATGCCCCTCCCCCCAAAAAAAATCATTAACGAATCCTATTCCTATTTGATGGCGGGAACATAAACTATTCATGGTGCACGGAAAGAAAGATTCCCAATACTGTGGAAAATCTCAACACAGGGAAATCTTATGCTCCATCAGTTAAATTAACATCCAGTTAACTACAGTCAGTGTGTACACACGCTATTTAATGTTACATCGTTGTAAAAAGTAACCACCGTCTCATCGATACGCCCACTGGAATAGTTATTATGTTAAAGTTTAGTCAACATGTAAACCAGTTAAATGAGTATTATTGTTTTGACTTGAACAAAAGCTTATCAAGCTTTGTTCCTCTGACTAGGCGAAAGATCGTACTAAGGGTAAATGGCGACCGGGGCGACGATGATGATGGCCCAAAAGGGTTTTGGCGCCCCAAGACCTATGGCGCCCATGCTTTTCGTGCCCCAAGACCTCTGTCGCCCGTGGCAACCGCCCCGTCCGCCGCCCCCCTCCCCCGTGAGTACGCTACTGAAGTTTGTGATGGTTTCCATAAATGGGAATTGCGACATATCGCCACCAACTAAAAAGCAAGCGTCGAGTCACCATGGTCACAAGTGCCCCGTTTCTTTTTCCTCAACCAATTACTACGCGAGATCCATTCCCACGGGCACATTCAAAGAATTATATAAGGCCACATAGGAATGCTGGCTTTTAAACCTCCATAGCTTTAACAAAGCGACCCGCCTACTTATATACATGCATTTACCGGGAGCAAGGAAAACAGCCTGGGTAATGTATTTGTATTTTCGCTGTGCCTGATGGATGATTCGCATTTTATACCGAATAATGCCTGGTGAACCATGGATATTTAACAGATACTATATACATTTTTTTGGTATCCGAGCAAACGATCTAAGCTCTAATTCGAGTTGCAGATACTATTGCAAGAAATAGTTATCGCAAAAATTATCCATGTTTTACAAACTGTAACTATCAATAACAACTGAACAATCGTAATTGTCCAAACGATTAAATTGAGTGCTTAATTGATATTCTAATGTGTTGCATTTAATTAATTATTCTAAATTAGTCCCTACCTAAGCAATTGACGTACGTGTTCACGTTTGAAAAGCTTTATTGCGGCTACTTTTCTCCATGGCACCGCTTTAGGACATTCTTCAGTGATTTTCAAAGTTTATTTCCTACCTCAATCGAAAATATTAGACTGAAGTAGTGTAGTGGGATAGTATAGGGACAATGGGAATTAGCATTACAGACCCCATATACCATATTTATTATCCTCACCAATGAATGAGAAAGCATAAAACACACACCTATTTACTATCTACACCAACGAACGAGAATGCATAAAATATACCGTATTTACTATCCACACCAACGAACGAGAATGCATAAAACATACACACTATACTATCCTCACAAACGAATGCGAACGCAAACACACACACACACACACACACACACACACACACACACACACACACACACACACACACACACACACACACACACACACACCAGTAAAGAAGTGAGTGTTTATAGTCACACTACTTCACATTCACACAAATTGGCAAATTGAATAGTCTCTCTTTTCTAGAGATCTGGTTAGCCCTGAGAAGGGCTGTTCTTTTAGAACTCCAAATGCACCTGGTTAATGATGACATCTCCCAGGGCGGGCCCCACACACGCATCTCCGGTTCCAGTCCTGCTCCCAACTGATGTTTGTTCTTGGGAGCGCAGAGGGAAGTTGACTGGCTTCAGATCCCCAATCTTCAGTTTCTGGGATTCTGAAGACTGCCATCTGTCTTCTTCTGTTTTGTTGCTGCGGCTCCCATTCTTGCCGCTGTCTCTCTAATTCCTCCAAAGCCTCCACCTCCCAATTTTCAATTTGAGGGACAGCGGCTCTCGGTCGTTGTGGTACTGGTAGTGGCTGCGGTGTTGGTAGTGGTTGTGTAGGCATCTTCACCTCAGGTTTGACCTCACAGACAAGTCTTATCATGAGGTGAGGCAGGATCCCTCTCTTCTTTTCTTCTTCTTCTTCCTTCTTTTTTTCCTCCTTTTCTTTTAACCTGGCTTCCTCCTGTACCGCCTCCCTAGCCAACTCATCTAGAAGGCGCCTGGCATGCTCCAGGTGCATCTGGAGTTCCAATAGTTTTTGTAGTCTGCTCATCGTCTTTTAAGTTGACTAGTCAACAATGGTAGCCAGACTGACGAGTGCTCTGCTTTATATTCCTGGAGCACGAACGTGAAGGAAAACATCCCTTTCACCAAAACTTACCATAACCAAAAACAAAACATCGAACGCGCGGACCTAAAAGAAGCACTCACGTTGACTTTTTTTTTACTTACAAACACAGACATACACGATTTGACAAGACAGAGAAACAAAGGGTGGATTTTTTTTACTGACAAAAGAAACGAAGTGCTTATAGACGCACTTTTATTTTTTTAAAGACACAAACACATATATTTGTTTTGGCAATTGAATTAGTATGTCTTTTCTAGAGTATTGGGATAGCCCTGAAAAGGGCTGTTTTTTTGTTGATGGGAAGTGATGGCAATCTTTTTTACTGTCTAAAAATGCGTCCCCGATACGGCCTGCTTCTGTGGAAAGAGAAGAAGAACTCTTTGGTGTCCACACGGCAGTCGACAAAACCTCTGTCTGGTTCTTGTTGCTGCTGCTGTTGTTGTTGCTGTTCTCTCTGCTTCTGAAGTCTGTACTTCTCTGTCCATTCTTCTTGTTCTTTCTTGATTTCCTCTCTGAAGACCTCTTCTATCAGGTCTTGGGCTATGGCTAACATCCTGACATTCTCTATCTCTTCAAGCTTAGGTATCAGGTTTAGTCTGACACGATGTAAATTAACGAAAGCTTCGTTCAGCTTGGCTAGTCTGGAAGGCATGTTCATAGGTTGACGAGTCAACAGTGGATGGCCAGACTGGAGACCAACCCGCTTTATATGGTTCAAACGCGGACGCGATAGAAAACATCCCTACTAGGTTTTAGTGTCGGAACGCTATGATAGCGAATGTCATGGTGAGGGATAGAGAGAAAGTCAAAAGCATATATCACAGTCCTTTTTTGGAAACAAACGACAGACACATTTTTTTCAAAACACAACATTTTTTATTCAACCAACAATCAACTACTAACAATTAACAAGTAGCAATGACATCAAACAAATTATTTTTGACAAGGTTGACAACGATGTGAAATCATGTGAGATTTCCATTGATGGAAGTCATGAGGCCATTGGTGTACACTACGTTTCCTAGCTAAAGACAAAAGATAGCCATAATGATCACAAAACCATCGATCTACTTTCTCATCATTTCTAGAAGAGTGACAATCAAAATAAGTAACTAAATGTTCTAAAGGATATCCAAGACTGCGTTGATGAAGAAAATACACACAATATTGTCCACACACCATGGAATCTGTGCCTTGTAATTTCATATTATTGAATCGTGTCGTCTAGGCATTTCTTCTCATAAAGTTAATGATATCGTCTTCCAAAGAGGGTAATCCATACGAATCAAAATATTCCACGCAATCCTCTTGAGGGAAGTAGACGGCAACCCAGTGAGTTCCTGGGAGATGACTTTCGTCCGTGTTGATGACATAAGCTTGATGGTCTTGAGGTTTGCGATGAGAATGTTCATCTTTAGCGCACACGACAGGATTCCAAGAAGCAGTATACGAACTATTGTTCAAAAGGTAATAAAGTTCCCAGGTATCCATCTTTTTTGGTGTGTTGTCTTTTTTTCACAGGTAATGATAAGTCATCAATTCAATTCTGACTTTTTGTCTGAAACGCTCTGTCAAGTAGCCGTTTCTTCTGGGCTAAGAGAGCTTCGATGCGATAAATCTCTAGAGTAGTCAGTGGAGGGCAGGAATGATCATGCAAGCCTTTATACCACTCATGCAACACTGCTTCTTTCGAGATGAGACTCCAAGCGTCGTCCAGATACTCGTCCAATTTTTTCTCTTGACTCATCATCATACATTTATCGTGTTAAATTTGACTGGGATGATCGTTTTGATATCCATAACAATATTTCTTACTCAATTCCGTAATTGTATCCGCCAGGTGTTTAGCAAAACAGGACACTAAATGTTGTTCTTCTTCTGTCCATCTGGACGTGACCACTACCTCGTTCTCTTTGTCTTGGTCTTGGGGTTCTGTTTTCACGCTATCCTCCCATTCCATGTCCAAAGATTCTCTATCGTTCAATGAGGGATTGGAGTCTTCCATTGTTTCTAATAGTCTAGAATGACTTCTCTCAAACTGTTGATTTCTATGGTATTATCGAATTCGGCATACAAGATGACGTTGACCGTCTCGGTGAGAGCTTCTGCAAACTGAAGTTCCACCCGCAGTTGACCAGATTTTATAGGGTGGAAATGTCCCTCGTCGCTGCCTTGGTCTGGAGTGAAATCAAAGGCCTACAAAGTGTAACCTCCTACATAATCTTCGTACGAAATACCGTGACTGGTGTTGGTTCCTAGTTGTCCGGTAGCTTCGTACAGGGACAAGTACGATCTCAAGTAATTCTTCTGGGCAAAGTTAGGTTCGAAGGCTCTGGTACACAAAGTCTGGCCATCGCGACTGACTTCGATCTTGGACACTCTGTAGTGCTTAAACTGGAAAGGATTTTGATCGTGGGCTCCGTTGAGGGCTGCATTACCGACGATGCCAACGATTAAACGTTTGGGTAACTGTCCTTGGAACAGATGATCTTCGATCTTGGATCGGAGTCAAGCAGCAATGGTGAATGTTTTCACTTCTACACGTCGTATCGGATACTTGGTGATCGATCTGCTCAATATTTGACTGATGTCGTTTCCCGCTTTAGGTAACACTTCTACGCGACGCACGTAAAGTCTGGCTTCTTGGATGATGGTTTTGTACTCGTTGGCATGAACCATCAGATGGAAAGCGACACTGCTGCGATCGAGTCTCAGGCGAATATCCACTCCGTTCAGCAAATACTTGTCTTGCAACCACATGTCCAAATGCAAGCGATCCATCAGTTCTAAAGTACGAGCTTGCAGGATTTTCCTTCGACGGTTGTTAAAACTCACATTGTGAGGATTGTCATCGGCTGTCAGGGCTGTGTCGTTAAAGGTGTCTTCACCTGCGATGTCAGGTTTCCATACCACGCAAGCATCCAGATGAGTGTTCTTGGCTTCTTTTCCGTACGTCAAGAGATTTTCTAGGTACGCTCGGTAAGGGTAAGTATCCATACTGCTGCTGACCAGTTTGTTAATCAAGTACAAATCCACTTCGCTGAACAAGGAATGCATGAAATTGTTGACGGGAGCTACTCTGGCATCGACTCCAGGATTGGTGTTGTCGGTTTTGATCACTTTCAGTTTCAGATACAAGTAACTCTATTCAGATCGATGTAATCTTCGGGTTGTCCTTTGATTTCCAACTCGATGGGAGCTGAATCCGTCAAAGAGGAGAAGGGATGAAATTCGACCCTTTGGGATTCTTGCATCGTCATCATGGTGGGTGGCATGGCAAACAGATCCAGTTCCGACTTGGAACAAGCACAAGACTCTCGGTACATAATTTTTTTTTTAATAATCAAAAACGTCTAACTCTCGGACAGTTTTTCTTTTCTTAGTCTTTCTAGCTCTAGGAGCGTGAAGTCCTCTCAAGGGGTGTTTTCGTCGTCTTTTTCTGCCTTGTCCTTGCTGTGGTGTCAGGGAAGCAAGAATGCCTGACTCGGCATTGCCCAGGACATTCATAGGAGTTTCTCACCGGCCCAAAATGTCTTTGCCCGTTTGAAGCAAGACAGTTTTGCCTGCTCTCAAGAAAGCTTCTTTGGGGTTTTGTTTGTCAATGATGACATTTTGAGAAATTCTTTGCCGTGCGTCAACGCGGCATCTTTTAAGGCGTACAATCCCCGTGTCGCCATCGGTTTCAAAACGGGAGCCACTTTACGAAAGGCTGATTTTAGCATATCACCTAAACCATGTCCTCGCTGTCGAGCGACTCCTTGGTACACAGGATACATGACTGACAAAGGGTTAGAGTAATCGTTTTCGAAAATGGAGTTTCACTGTGACTTTCCCTTTGGTGAATGGATAATTTTGTCCCAGATCTCCTTTTATAGTAATGTTGACAGTGTCGAAATACGACTTACTGACGGGCAAATAGTGAGGATGTACAAATTTGCGGTGAACATGATAGGTGTTTCCACCTTCCTCGTCAGCAGCCGTGGCAGAATCCACTTTGAAAGGAATGACGCACAGTAACGGTACGGAGGTGTGTCCCACCACGTTGTACTCCACCACATCGGAATACACAAACATCAAATTCAGTCCTTGGTTCTGGGAATCGAAAATATTTCGCAAAATCCAAGTTACTGGTCATGGCTAGTATTTCGTTTTTCATCTTGATCAACTTGGTGTCTCCACCTAAAATGTCATACAATTCAGGACAAAATGTAATGGCCAATACTTTGTCCTCTGAAAATTTCATCATTAGGCTACGAGCTATTTTGTGGTACTCGATCATGACGTTTCTTCTGGCTTTCTCCAAGGCTTTACCAAACATGAAATTGAACCTGTCAGCAACGGCGTTCACCAAATGTTGACCACTAAAATAATAGCCCGCAGAAATTTTCAACAGATAAGTGGTTCGTTTAGTTTTGGGGTCTTGTGATTTCATAAGGTCAGCTACACTGGCGCGTTCATCCATGGCTTGTTGCACTTGTTCGTCATAAACTTCTACCGTAAAAGTGTTTTCATTTTCGACGATGTTTTTGGTTTGTGTAGGGTGAATCATTTCGACCAAAGCCACTTCCCAATGGGCTTCGTGATCCAATTGGATGGCTTGAGGTAATCTGGCCGAGAAACAGCACAAAGTGTTATTGGGAAACACCTCCATGGAACTGTCACTGGGTAACGTTAAATAAAATTGGTTGTTCATAATTCCAGAGTTCTAGTGTCCGAGGAGTCACTGGACTGGAAGTCAGAGGAGTGTCTAAAAGAGGATGGTTAGGGTGACTGTTGGAAGGGGGACTAACGTTGGACACAAGACTCCCGTTGTTGTTTCCGTTCGAGGAATATTTCAGAGACGGATTGGGAAGAAGGTAACCAATGCAACTGCTAAGTAAAATGGTCCACAATTGTTTGTTTCCTTGTAGCAAACTCAAATTGGCAATGGCAGCACCGATGACACAATACACCACAAAGATTTGGCAGAAAAAGACGATTTGCGTTTTAGGCACACGTTCTCCACACCACACCCACAAGGGTTGTTTTTGTAGATCTTGCAGAGAAGAACTGGGGGAAGGAGTGGTCACTGCAGTAGCTGAGGCTGTGTTGAAGGGCTTGATGATCACTTCTTTTTATAGTCGATGAGTTGCGAAGCGTCGATCCAAGAGTCAAAACTGGGAGGATATCCTTTCCGATGTACGAGTTCTTCGATCGAGAATGCGTTCTATCTCGTACACGTCGTCTTCTTTTTTGGTCACACGTTGTAACTCGGGCAAGTAAAACGTTCCTTTTAACACTTCCCCGTTCATGTCTTCCAATTTATAGACAGGAGGATAACGGGCACGCACTCGTTCAGTGACACGAAACAATTCAGTGGTCCAGTTGGGTAAGTAACCTTTGTCGAAAGTGCCTTTGGTTTTGTCAATGCGCACCCAATCTCCTGATGCCAACAATCCACCTTTCTTGGGGACAGTCACTGTTGGGGACGTACCAAACAGACGCTCGAAGACGGACACTTCGTTGTCAGCAGTCACTTCTTGGGGGGGGGGGCACGCCCAATGCTCCGATGGTAAGATTGGTTGTACGATTGGACAAGGTGTGGCAAGACGTCGATGTACTTGAGAGTGTGTTGATGCGTAAAATATTTCCACATGTGTTCTTTCAAGGTGCGTTGAAAACGTTCCACGATGCTGGTTTTGGTTTCAGGATATTCTCGGTGGTGAAAAAATGAATGTCACGCTTCTTCAATTCTTTTCGGAAAGTGTAATGGAGCAAATTTTTCTGTCGATCTCTGTAGAACACATTTAGTTGGACACGTGTACGATTAATTAAATTTATGGAGTTCTGCGCTCGTTTAAATTGCCATAATGCACGGATTGGTACAGTCTCTGTCACGAGTTTAGCGATTTTTGATTAAGGCTACGTTTGTTTCAACTGACCAGGAAAGGGGTCAATTTCTGATCGGTATGGAAAACTGTCATTTCTGAAAGTTACCAGGAATCAGTTGGGTAATCAAGGTTTGTCAGACGAACGGCATTGTTTCAGCATAGTTCGGGCGGGAAGTGTATTTCATCCAGATTGGTCACGCTGTGAAGGGGGTGTGGTTTCACATGAAAACTCTCATTTTAAATGTGCAAATAGCAAATTTGAAAATCAGTCTACGCTTTTTTCTGCAAGAGAACAAATGTAAATAGACTTCGAGTGGGTTAAGAAGTAAACTCACTCGTAGAAATCATCCAGGGGAAGTAATTGTCTGGAAAAATTCACAGACACGTTCTGGAAGTGAGAGCTTGTGAAAACAAGGTATTTGCAACAATCTTATGTAATTCATTGATACTACTATGATGATTTGATTGATTTTTTTCCTTGTATTTGCAAGGATTTATTTGTTTAAGTTCGTAGATTTAATTTCTTGATATGGTATACCTGTATTGAGTTCGTTTATCTGAGTCCATACAATGATATTTTTCTTTATATAAACATTGACGACTTGTTTGAACGTATAGTCTCATTTATTATAGGAAATTATGTATCTAGAATTTCATGCCTTATTTTAGTTGAGATGCGAGAATCCGTGTGAATTCTCCAACCTATATATGAGTTCACGTATGATAACCATTTGATTGTTGTTATAAATACCGTAATGCAAGGAATTTCATTCATTTGTGTAATTGAGACTAGTCTGGAACTAATGTGTCGGTGGGAGGTTGAAATAGCCATTAGTTGACCATTAATTTTGTGAAACTAGGTTGTTACGGTCTGTCATGGCCAGTTAGACTAGATAGCCGTAGAATCTGTTTGAAGTAGGGTAGAATTTATCTGACATAACGAGGGGGGGGGGGAAGGGTATTGATCTATACCCCAGTATAATGTGATGGAAGATTTAGGTTGCTTATTTTTGTTATTTTGGAAGGGCGAGATAGCTCTACGTATTACGTATTACGAGCCCAAAGTGGACACAAAGTTGAAAGGGGCGAAAGAGGCGAGGCACCTGTAAATTTGGAAAAGAAAGTCAAAAGTGGAGAAGACCCAGACTTACCGGCACAAGGAAGTCAAAAGGGATAGTCGCTGTGGAATTTGGACTGAATCAAGACCATCAGGTTATGAAACTGTACAAGGCAATGTTTTCGATATATTTTACTTGATCTAATGATGATTTAAATTCTATCGCTTAACAGAACGGCTATTGGTATAATCATTTCCTCAACTTCTATGAGAATTTACTACACTGGTGTTAACCTCTTTCAATGCTAACCCCTAGGGGGCACAATAATCCCTATTTCCTGGACCACAGTCATCAAAGAGAATTTCACACCCTGAAGAATCAGTTATTTACAACTTCCTCTATGGTTCTTTCAGCATGAAGCCCTTGGGGCCACAAGTCTGGGACAAAAAGACTATCAGCTTGTAAAGACATATCTATGTGTAACATGCCTATCTCTTTAAATGGCACTTAGTAGTGTTTGGTGGATGAATCTGTGAGAAGTTTGGTGGAGGCCTGATAAAATCAACTACTTGTAACAGAAATCTTCCTAAAACAATTGCTTCAAATGATCCCTACTGATAAAGACACTAAAAACTACCCCCAAATCTCTTGTTTCAAATTTACTCATACATTTTCATTTAAAACACATATCCACATTAAGACGAGTATAGAGTTGTTCCAAAGGAAAAACACATAAATAACAGAATGTAAGAACTTCAAATAGTTTGATGAATGAATCAGAATCACTGTCTTTTATTGCAAAGAACTCCTACAACACAAAAATGTTTTAAAGTCAACAAAATGTTTTTGCCATCAGGATTGGCAGCAGAAATATCTGCAAAGAAGAGGCAAAACTGCAACTGAAATTCAGTTTTGCACATATTCTCCCATGGGCAAATTTGTGGGATGCAACATTTTTGAGGGACAAAGGAAAATAATAGTACATAATGCACCATGGTGCAATAAAAATGAGAAAATTTTACTTGCTTCCACAATATTGCTACCTTAACTGTGTGGTTTGCTCTGTGCTATCATATTTTCATTCTCAAATAACTCGTTTTCAAATATCAGATTTACCTTAAATGAGCTGCACCATGGAATTTTTCCAGTCAGGATCTTATTTTAATTTACCTTTAGGGTACACTCATTATTATAATAAATAACAAAACTTCCTAATAACTTTTCAATACAAATTAAGAAATCATTAATTAAATGGCAAAATGTGCATTTGTACAAGTTCATTATCTTCTGTCATTATTTAAACCTCAAAATAGGCATACAAAACAAGAACAAAATAATACATTGGGGTTTACACTATACAACCTATATAATGTACATTTTTTAATCTGCCATACTGGGATATAAAACTATGCAACACAAAATTACATGAACGATGAAAGGGGGGGGGGCATATTTTATTATTAGAAGCATCCCTGCCTGTAGTTTTCACACAAAGCCAAAGAACATAAATGGAGGCATTTCTAATAGGAATATGTTATTCTCGTCATTTCCATGGACTGAACAAGCGCTCATAATACCAACAGCATTGCTAAAACTTCTTTTTCAAGTTCAAGGATAAGCGACCGCTCCAGTAGCCTAGTGGTTAGAGCGTCCACCTCGGATGCGGGAGGTCATGGGTTCAATCCCCAGCCAAGTCACACCAAAGAGTTATAAAAATGGTACTAACAGCTGCCTCGCTTGGCGCTCAGCATTAAGAGGTTTTTTTTAGTGTTGGGACTGGTCAGCCTGGTGTCAGGATAATGTGACTGGGTGGGACATCATTCTACATGTCTGTGGCATGATGCCCCAGTGCTAAACATCACTATAAACTGCCATACTACAGACATTGAAGTGATATGACTGAGAAATTGTTAAAGCTATGTTAAAAATCCAAATCACACACTCAAGGACAAGCAGTATTGTGCCCTGGGTATTCTCCAGTACCACACTGCCAGTATCTATCTAACATTTAATAAAATCCTCATATCTGGATCAGTATAGGGGAAAGAGGTTCATAAAATGTCCCCCACCCCTGCCCCAAGCTCATCCAGTGTCACAATGTGTATGAACTGCATAATCCCTGTGGCGCATTATGCTACAGCAAACTGGGGTCTATGCAGCTGAATCTTCCTTGCAGATAAATGTATACACTATGTAACATTTGTTGAACTACAAAAACTGTCCATTGGGAGATGTAGCATTATAGGGGATTTAATAATGTGGGTTGCCTCCTATTCAAAACGTGATGTACACTCTGCAACATTTGGTAACATTTAGAAAGGTAAAAATTTTTAGGAACAAGTGTTCAACAATACTATGAACAAATGGCCACAAATAGCTTCCAATTGTGAAATGAAACACCTCTAGCAGTTATGCACACCTCTGTAAACACCTGCTTTCTGAAAGGTAAAATATTGCAGGAACAAGTGAACAACAAACAATATGTGTGACAAATAGGCATCAGTGGCTTCCAACTGTGAAATGAAGCACCTCAAAGATGTAGACACCTTTGTAAAGACCTATATTTGGGAAGGTAAAAAAATTGTACTACTGAGCAAATTATACTATGGACATAAAGGCATCAACAACTTCCTACTGTAAAATAAAGAACAAATGCTGTCCACATCTTTCTGAATACCAACTAGTACAACTTCTTTGAATGTCCTTTTCAAGTAGTAACTCCGAAATAATATACAAATTAGAATTAATCTTTTTTTTTCCTTTTTCCACAATTTTTTTAACAATCAAAAATTATTTGTATCAAAAACGTAAAAATGATAGGGCTGTCAGAGTTTCCTGTCATATTTCCCACACGATATTTATTTAGAGAATTATGCAAGGGCGCTAGGTTGGAGTTCATCCCCTACTGAAAAGCTGAAATTTTCCCAAATGCACAAGGTAGTAACTTTGCATAGGGTCTTCCATAATCAGCAACTTTGTATCAAACTCCATCTTCCTGATAAGCTCAGAAAATATGAGTGGGGAAACAATGCAAAATAAAGAAAACCAAAAGCCATTTCAAAACTTCTGGGGCCATTAAGAAAAACTGACGAGCAGATTTTCTCTGAATACTGATGTACATAAAATGGGTCTGATATAGGGCTTCATTTAAAAAGAGAATTATTTAGCAAGAGATGTATACTGTAGTACATCAAGTAGCTTTCAGTAATTTGGCATCCAACAAATGAATTTTTTTAGGTCCAACTGATAATGATCACAGATCTTTTTTTATACTGCCTATTATTTGGGGAGGGGGGGAATATGCCACCTGAGATGCCACTGTTTGCATGCAAATGTATGACTGTATTTGAATGCACAGGAACCCCTATAAGAGTGCAGTTTCTATGTGCCGGTGCCGGTGATAGCCAGTCCCAGGTCTGCAGGCATCAGGCAAAATGCTGATTGAAGTGACCAATTACCAGCACTTGCCCACTGCTTGTAAAGCAGGTCAATCCCTGTGGTCAGGGCAGAGCAACTAGTTATTAGACAGTAATATACCAGGTCTTAATGACCAGTGGCCATCCACCTTTAGCATCAACAAACACTGACCTCTACATGAAATTTAAGAGAAATGGATTTCTAAGGTGGAATGAAAGAGAGATTTGGAAGGATAAAAGAGGCACCTTTTTATTCAAAGCTCCCTGCAGGCTAGAGGGATTAGGATGTATTTTGTCAGTGAGAGGTAGTATTTAGGCAGAGACTGAGGCAATTATTGATGGAAGGGTCTTGAAACTGATGAATTAATTTGGGGGTGGGAGCATAGAATTTTCTTTCCAGCAAGGATATTTTGATTTCTTTTTAAACCTCAAAATAATTTTATTTTCAATTAGGCCAAGAAAAAAAATGTGTTTCCTATTGCACTGGTTTTAAAATTAGGGCAGGCAGGTCGTTTTCTTTAAAACACATTTGTTTTTCTGTTTAGCCTTAACATAATTAATACAAGGTTTTTTCTTTTGCTATAAATCCAAGCAAGAAAATTTTTTAAGTCTTCAAGAGTAAGGAATATTTTTTCTTTTGCTTTATACACACATATACCCCTGTTCCACTTTAATGTACAATTGCTAAAACGCTACTACTACAGTTATTAATAATTTCAACAAGTTTTTCAAATTGCGTTTAATTTTGGAAAATGACAATTATTTAAGAGGACATTAGAAGCTTTGTAAGCTAATCCATGAGATCAACATTTAACAAACATGTAATATAATTAACTTATTATTATTAATTAGCAAAGTACTCAAATTAACCAATTTTAAAGCTAACAATAAGAATGTTCTGATGTTAAAATATTCTCCTGTGAACTGAATAGAGGGATTATAATCTATATATTGTTAAGCATTAAAATTTTGCTTTGACAAAGAACAGATTTTGCTCTACTGCTTGGAGTAAGGCTTAAGCTGGAAATTGCCAAAACTGGTCAATTTATAAATGATGATATATTAAGTATACTGTTATACTTATTGGAATATATCAATATCATGAGAGAGAGAGAGAGACAGACAGACAGACAGACAGACAGAGACAGACAGAGAGATGGTGGTGGCTACATGAGTTAATGGCTCAAGAAAAATAGCTACTTCCAAAAACTGCTTATCAACCCTCGATCATTTAGATCTTGTATCATACCAATTTATACATAAATAAAAAGTAATAAATAAAAAGTAATCTGTGATGCATG
The DNA here is from genome assembly GCA_016617855.1 of Megalonaias nervosa. Lineage (NCBI taxonomy): Eukaryota > Metazoa > Mollusca > Bivalvia > Unionida > Unionidae > Megalonaias > Megalonaias nervosa. The sequence continues at coordinate 21,794 of JAECUM010010170.1, forward strand.
ATTAATATGGATCTATTTATAGATACCTGTCACATTTGCTAATCCCCAGCTATAATGTCATGTGTAAGCTATAATCTACCTGTCTTGGGAATATTACTGCGGCCATGTGTTTGATGTCTAAAGATTGCCGCGGGCCAGTGTTAAACTCTCACGCAAGGTTACATGACCAGCCGGAGACCGGAATCTTAATTGGCAAAGGCAATAGATCGCACCATCTAAACAAAGGCTTCTATTTATCACACCGATGTGTTAAAGCTTAGTCCAAAGATCAAAGGTAAGCATGCAGGGTGAGCGGGGCATGTTCTCGTCTACAGAAAATCGAGGAGGAGGAGGAGGAGAAGGAATTTGGAGAAAAGTCGAGGAGGAAGGGGAGAAGGAATTGGGAGAAATGGGAGAGAGATAAAGGATACACCAGATGAGTAGAAATACAAAGACAGGTGGAAATCAATCTCACACTGCTAATCAAGTGATGTAATAGGCTTATTAAAGTGTCCAGCAGAAGGAGTGTAATTGGAAATTTGAGTCATTTGATTATTGAATTGTTATTCATTGAATTTCAACCTTATTTGTATATTTAACCATCTAACCATCGACATTGCAGACTGGGGGCTTGGAGCTTTAGAACTTCACTAAATTTAACTTCCAACAAAATAGAGCCTGGGTGGGACTTCTATAATAGTTTAAATAAAACACTGGGAGCACTCCACCCCAACCATAACAATCCCCACAATACCATATAATACTACAATGCACAATGAGGTGCAGTATTGAAGAAATGGTGTTTCAACACATATTCTGCAACTATAAATAACTCCTGAAATTGCTTCATTTATTACCTACAACAAACACCACCAGAAATTAGAAACTGATTAAACTGAGGTATTACTAATTAAATATCACATAATAGCAAGGAGTCTATTAACCTGGATTAGTGGCATACTTTTATCATAAATCTTCTTGCACATACCAAATTCCAACCAATTAGCATGTTCTGGGATACAGTTATGATTGGTTTTTTCCATAGTGATGTTTACTGGCTTCGTAACACTACTAGTACTATCAACATGGAATAATGATATGCACACGAGTTATAATGAAGAACATCATTAATCCGAAGTGACAGCCTGGCATACAAACATTTCAAAATCCTGGTCATTTTTGCCACTTGTTTTGAGTAGATGATTCAGTTTGTCCTTGTATTTGTGAAGCAAAACACTTCTCAACTGATGGAATGTATGACTATCATAAGAAAACATTTTCTCTCTTGCAGTTAGGTACTTACGCAACACCACAATGCATGAGCTGGTATATTCTGTCAATTTTGCTTCCTCAATATACAAATCACATAACAATAGCTTGCTGTCTTAAACATTGTAAATAAAACCAAAATATAAATTACAGCTGTCAATTTTTCTAATTAAGGGGACAATCTGTAACAGTTACAATCAACTAGTGACATCAGATTAAGTTTTAGGGATAGCTTTGCTTTACAAACAGTTGGCTGATGAACAATTGACCCTTGTTGAGGCAATCAATGAATCAAGTATGTCTGACAATGCATAATGTCACATTACTGCTATCTGATGCATTGCTTGTTACTCTATCATTTGTTCTTTTATGAACCACATCATTGGATTGGAAATTAAGTTAATTTCAGCGGGATAAAAATGATCATAAAACGAGTGAAATTCTATGTTGCATCTGTAATCCAACTATTGTCATTTAAGTCATTCACACAGGTAAAAGAAAATGAGAGAAGTGCAAATGAATCATAAATGCAAAATTTGTAATTTTTACATTCATATTTTGCATGATTTTGCAGTAAAGTTATGAAGTTAAGTTTCCGATCTAAATTGTTAACTTTTGTCCAAAGTTGTAAAATTAACTGAGCTTTCTTATCTCTTAATCATCACCACACGAGACTGAAGTAATTTTAGAAAGTAAACGGGGGTGGGGGGTGGGGGGTGTAACCTATCACAGCAATATTTGGATGATTTGACTTGGTGCTAGGTTTCAAAAGAACATCAACAATATAAAAGTTGCATCATGCCAAGGCAACAAGTGAAATTCCTTGTCCTTGGCTGGATCTGAACTTGCACCTTCTGGATATGATTTTGCACATTAACCACTCAGCCATCATCAGACATCCGGACTTTCCTAATCTAATCGTCTCTAGATTGTGTGTAGAAAGCCTGACAGTCCCAAGTGAAAGCAAAATTCTCCCAATTACAACAACATGTGAAAGATAAATTTTTCCAGTTGTCTGTGCCAACATTGGGCTCTTAATGTAATACTTTGATCATACAGTTTGTGAAATACACTAAAGACTGCAAGTGAACTCGTGTCAATTGTGTGACAAGATCATGTAACTAACTCTCCGTTAGTGGCTACCAAGCTAGAATCATGCGCACCCACAATAAGGTTGCTGTTTTCTGAAAAAGAAAACTTTTTTTAAAAATGCCATCTTTAATAGATTATAATCAATGTAGGCAAACATGTGAGATGATCCCACTTTACAACCAGTCTCCCACTTTAACTCATTAACCCCTGCCGCCTCTATAACTCGTCATACTTCACCTTCCTCATCTCCCGAGTGCCACGATAACATGGTGCAGTTTACCTAGCTTGTTTCCCGAGAGCCGAGTCTGAGTGGCAGTATTAGTCTAGGTCTAGGCCTGTATCCCACACGATGAGTTAAATTGGCACAAATCATTGGTTGATTTCAAGCCATGTCCTAATTACACAGGCATTTTAACCAATAAAATTTTAGGTTACATAGAGTGAACATTGGTGAACAAAGGGGAAAAAAATGGACTTCGATAGCGGCAAAAATAGTGGAAATATTTAGATTAGAAAATGATGAAAATTACAAGAATCAGCCACTGGGAGTAGACTTTTACTTGACAGACTCTGACGGATTATTCACACAAATTTAAGTTTGCAAGAAGATGACAAGTGGAATTTCTGTGTACATAAAATGGAATGAATTTCATGTGTTGATGGTGTTAATTATTCAGTGTGAATTCATAATGGATTCTTATGGTTTATTCATGGCAAGAGAAACAAATTGGTAAGAAAGTCATTTATTTTATCTTTATGCATCAATTTTATTTCTGCATGTAGCATGAAATTTATACCATTATGTAGGTAATTTTATTGAGAACTGCTGTGCCAAATTTTAGCTTAATTAAAGGAACATAAATAAGAAAATAACATTTATTGCAAGTAGCTCCCTCTGTAAAAATTTGCAAGCCAAGTACTCTCAGCATGTCTCAGGGATACAGGCAGTGGTAAGGCTAACACTGTTCTAACTGCTCTAGGTGATCTCTCTGCACTATGCTGTAGGGGAATGCCTAGCTATTTGGCTCAGGGGTTAATGAGTTAAATGACCAACAGTCCTACACTTTTACAACTATAAAAGCTGACATGTCTATATCACCACTCCTTGAAATAGTTGATAAAGAGATGGATTAACATGACATGACAAATTAAAATCCAGTGAAATTATGCTGGATTAATGTGACATGAATAATTAAAATCTATGTAAGTTTGGATTAATGTGATATGACTAATTAAAATCCAGGGAAGTTTGATGGATTAATGTGACATGACCAATTAAAATAAACTGAAAATTCTCTGACCTGATCAAAAAGTTAAGCCAATGCATAAAAGAATTACTCCAAGGTTTAATTTAAAATGGGTTCACTGGGCACTGAAATCTAAAGCCAATCTTGGAGCAGACTGGATGCCAATTTACTGACTGGTTTTGGGAAGTAACTTGAAAAACATTTTGTCTTTAAGGCATAGCTCATCGAATATCTAGCAACATTTATGCAATATTTAAATATGATTAGCTCTTGTATGGCCAGCCATATGGACCTGTAAAACCATTTCCATGAAGTGCAGGTTATAATGAAACTCACTTTAATTTGTTGACCCCTTGAGATTCTGTTCATTTTCACCTGAAATGAGGATAGGAAATTCATTTAGGGTTACTTCTGACTGCATCCAAATACACTTGTTTCTGAGAGATCTTCAATCAACCAGATGCTTAGCAGGAAAAAAAGACCAGTTTTGATAGGCCATTACCCCTACACATGTGCAGAAGGGTAAATTGCCGGGGGGGGGGGAGTGTGTACTGGACCGATTCTTTCACAGTCCCAACCTTTTAACTCCAAATCTGAAAACTTATCCTACCTTTTGCAATGGTTCATCTTTCCATGTACAGTTCAGATTGGTCTTGTTCAGATCTGAGGCCAAAATGTCTAAAATATAGACAGACATGTTCCAGAATTTTCAAGGCAAAATAAAAAGTCAGGTCTCAAAAACTGAATTTTTTCGCCATCTTTATAAACCAGTAAAAAATTTACATTATTGTTTATCACTGCCAAACTACATATTTCTCTCTTTCTCTAATACCACCCACTTTGGTGTATAAAAGATGTTGCACTTACACAGCCCAAAAGGCTCGGCTTCAGGTCGTATGTGGTGTTAACAAGTATCACTTTAAAATAACTTTTAAAGATGAACAGAGATGTCTTTTGCACCCTATCACCATGTTCTAGATCACCAAGTATTGAAATCCGGCAATCAAATAATCTTGCATTTTAATTTAAAATCAATTTTAATTTAATGCAACTGCAGCTAATTTCATAATAAACACTAAAATTTTGATCTGAATCTATGCAAACCAAAACTGCAAATGCAATAGTCCACATCAATCAGTGGGCTCATCCATGAAGCAGATATTATGGTTCACACAATTCTGCCCAATTCCACATACCAACATCCAGATCTGGTGAAATTTGACTTCCCTGGGAGCTTCTCTAAATTGTATTCCTGTAATTACTAGAATTACCCACACAAAATTGGCCAGGGAAATTTCTCAGGCCAGTCTTCCTCTCTTTGGAAGAACACTCATGTATCAAATTGGCCCCATTTCAGAAAGCCGTTTTTGATGACTTGTTCAAGGCTAGATCAGTATGGGATAGTCAAGCTATTGTCCAATAAATTCAGGACCAGCAATGTTGACCACCCTCAATACTTTACTCTTTGAAGGCTAAACTGAAATATGGTTGGTGTTTGATACAATTAAATCAACAAGAATCCAATTAAAATAGCTTAATTGTTTAAATGCTCAAATGACCACAGAATTATGGGCAATTTTCATCCCTTAAATGGATTTGTTAACAATTAATGTGGTACCATATAAGCCCATGGAGTAATTTTTATATTATAATCAGATTATAAACCCATGGAGTAATTTTTAAATTATAATCAGATTAAATTATTGGCATGCTCAAAGCAACACAAAAAAATCTGATACAAAACATTTTCTTAACAGCAGGTCCAAGGTTTAACAAGTTGCTCAGTAACCAGAATAACTAGTAGACAAAATATTTCACTCTAGTTAGCCTCCAATATGAATTGTCCACAACCTTGTGTCTTCAGATCCCTTCATTTATTATTAATTTCAATCCATACTTTGTTCTGTCAGTGCAAAGTTTGGAAATTATGAAGAAAAAAAATCACAATCAACAGATGAGTGTAATGTTAAAGCCATATTTTAAGGAGATAGTACATTCCAAGGTAAATCATTAGGTATATGGCTGTGATGCAGAAACTTGCAAAGGTGAAAAATAAAAACATACTCATACTATATACAATGTGAAGGATACCTACCACTACAACAGGCACAATTAAAATCATGGTTATAAAATACAGTGACAAAATTTTTTGAATCATTAGGTACAATAATGTGCACTAATGTGCACATTTCCTATTGCACTGTTCATAAAAGTAAGGTAGGTAGGGTTTCTTTGGTACATATATATATATATATATATATATATATATATATATATATAAGTAAAGATAATGCACTAAGCAATTCAAGTACTGGGCTAAACCATTTCAATTTGCTGCACAAAAAAATTTTAGGAATTTTTTGCACAAACAAATTTTAGGAATTTTTTGAAACATAAATGTACGTTAATGATTAGTATATATAACATACTAAGAACTTCAAGTACTGGGCTAAACCAGCTCATTTAGATGCACATATGAATTTCAGGAAATTTTTTTTACCCATGGGGGGAAAAAGAGCTAGGGTCGGCAATGAAAAACAGGGATGGCTGGCTGACTGGAAACACATTTTTGAGGTCTAAAAATGTAACAAGAGTAGAATAGATTTTCCCTTATTAAATACAAAACACCATCCAAAAAAAAGGAAATTGCTTGATTAACTTTTATTTGTTGATCTAAAACAGATCAAATAAGTGTGTCAACATGTGTGCCACTTTCCATGAGGAAGACTTCTGGAATGTTGCTTTCTTTGTGCAACTTCAGTAACTTACTGGACATTTCCAGTAACTTACTGGGCAGGCAAAAAAATCTGCTTTGCAACTAGCTTTTGCTAAGCTGATTGCCCAGAGACAAGCATGGAATTTCAGACCTTTTCAACCCATGATAATTTATCATATCACTGGTTGTTTATCATGACACTGGATAAGCAACACAGTTTATCATTTCCCCACCCCACCCCCATGGACAAATTATCAGTATACTAGAGAGCATCATCTTTTTACGATTTGTTTTTTGGCATCAAGGTACACTTTCAGGCAGTTTTACTCTTTCAATAAAAGAATAATACCTTTGTCCGATTGTACTATACAAAAAGTTTAAATGTAATAAATGAATAGAGTACCAATACACGTAATTCAACACAATAACCAACAGATACAGAAAAGCTCATTCCTCACGGTGTAAAATAACCCAGTATTTTTTCATCTTTCTTCACTGAATGCTAACTTCCGAGGATGTGCAACACTGCATATAGTTAACAGGTTTTTTTGTTCATAGTGGAAGTAAAACTATACCTTCCAGTCGAAGCAGTGTATGTAGATACAACCTGCCAGTAGAAGCAGTGTATGTAAATTCAAGTTTTTATTTATTGGTAGAAAATATATAAAGAAATAGTTTATTTCAACTGCAAACAACAAAGATCCTGATCTGCCATACCATAATGTGCCTGCATTCAGGGTTGGTTATTTGTTCAACTGATTACTCCTAACATGCTGCACAAACAGATCTTTCTGCGCATTATGTGATGGCAGATCTGGGTCTATGCATTTTGCAGTTGGGTTCATCTTATAAATGAGTATATCGAGTACTAATGTCAGTAATAATCTGTTGTGTAGACCAATCATTTTCCAGAAAAAAATTGTTGTCTCTTGATGTCTTGTTAAGAGTATGCTAAACATTCCTGGTAGGTAGGTAGGTGGCTAGGCAGATTGGCAGGTATGCATAAATAGGGTTCTAAAATTTGTGTTTTATGGTATAACTTTTCCAACATTTTTCTTCGTTATGAATTATGCTAAACCTGCACTCAATGATCTAGGTAAGTAGCAAGTTCAAATAATATAATCAATGGATTGTTATGTGGACCGTCCCCCTACCCCCCAATGGATCCATCACCCCCATTTATTTTGACTCTATAAAGTGCCCCCAAAAACCATAACCAAGCGAATCAAGTTAGCTGAAACTTGGCAGGAAGACAACATAAAATGCTCTCCTATTTTTGCATGAAAAAAATGAATTTTGTGCAGACCAAACACTGTATGGCATTCTATCCAGGATGACATGTTCAAGCAAAATTTCAGTTACTATGTGTACATACAGCATCACAAAGCTAAAGGCATGCAATAAGGCAAAAAAAATAAGCACATTTCCTATTGCACTGGTTTAAAAGTTAGGATAGTTTTTTTCAAAACACTGTATATAATATAGTATATAATATAATGGCTAGTATATATACTGTACTAAGCCCTTTAAAGTACTGTGATAAACCTGCTCAATTATATGCACAAAGGGAATACTTTGTAAAAAAAAAAATTGTAAACTTTGTTTTTTTAGGGGGGAGGGGTGCTTGGGTTGGCAACAGAAAATAGGGATGGTTGACCACCAGAAACATGTTTTTTTTTGGGGGGGGGCCTAATTTACACATCCAGATCTGTCAAAAACTAGAGCTAATAACCCATTCCATAACATTCATTCTAGACTGTACCCTTGTGCTAATCGCCCTTTTTTTTAATCTATGGCACCCATACGTCACATAAAAAAATAACCACAATAAAGATAAAAGATAACAGCTGACTTCAGACTGAAAGCATCCCACATCACATGATGCAATATATGTATATACTGGGATATCCCAGCAGTAGTACAAATCAAGGCTAAAAAAATGGCCAGAAGGATTAGTAGACTGAGAAATTTACAAATCCTACTCTATCTTCATCACTAGTCCTTCTGTCAAAATGCTGACTGAAACTTTACTAGCCAAAAGAATACTGATATTAGTAAAATTACGTGTCCAACAAAAAAGTGTACTTGTCTTAACTGACTGCTGTTAATTTTGAGCCCTCCAGATCCTGATTAAGTACAATGTCGAGGTAAAACGATTATAGCAGCAGTTTGTATGTTTTATTTGCTTCTCTGTATAATGATGTATGTATCAAGGAAGATGCAAAGCTTATCATCCTCCTCAAGTTTGTTGATATCGACTTATCAGGACTAGCTAGCTGGGAGTCGTGCTAGGTTGTATATTATACAAGTCAATGGATATGGGAAAAGTAGTCATACATCTAGTTAACCTTCTCTTAAAACAAAAAGATCAATGTCCCTACTTTCAGGAAATGAAAAGATAATGGTATTTGATACAATATGATTTATTTGTTACTTTCTTGGTAAGATACAGCTTCAATTTTGAGACAGCTGGTGTGATCTGAGTTTTCTCCAACTTTTCCCCACCTTAAAAAAAATAAAATTAAACAATTATGTTAGGGAAATAGGTCAGAAACCATTTCCTGCTTAAAACATGGTGGAATTTGCCAAAACCACAAGTTAAGATCATAGGGCAAGTCACATTGCACACAGCCAAGCAAAATCTGATAATCCCATTTCGAACCATTGCTACCTAAAATCAACATACTGCTATATGAACATGCTGCTACCTTTGGACAACTGACCAACTAACCAATACTATCATTAGCAAAGGTGTCAGCATCATATGTAAAGGCACACTGCTCTGCCTTAAAGCCTTCAAGGCCACAAGATAGTACCTTTCCCACTTTCACTATATTATCATACATAAATTCACAACATAACAAAAAAACTGGAGAAGCACATACATCAAATAACTTTGCCAATATGCTAACACATATGGAGTGGTTATGTGTGCTCCAACAACAGATCTCATTTCAGTAGAATATTTATCTTCTCAAACATGAAAATATAATAAAAACTTTAATAACCAATATCAATGACAAGGGGGGCACTACTTCTGTGTCAATGATACTAGTACTGGAAGTGCCAGTCAAGCTGATCATGTCTAAGGATTGAACAAGCAACTGAATAATAACTTAACAATGAATAAAATTCAAATATGGGAGGATGTTTTTTTTTTCTTCACAACTGTGCAGAAAAAAAACCAGCATTATTAAAACTAGGCAAATACAGTTATCCATAATTTTACAATAATCAGTGCTCAAGAAAATAATTTCTGAGCACTCATCCCTGGGACTACTACACTGGAAGTTATTCGTCCTTATTATCCTCAATGTATTCAACAATCACCATTTTGTTATTACACTGCTTTTGCTTTTGCTGTTACCTAGAGACAGATATCTGATGCAGGCTTGATAGTAAAACAGGTAAAAACCACAAAAATAATACATTTTAATACAGGGTTATTAGATAAATATAATAAAAGACAAAGTTTGCAACTTAAAAAACTGCAGTTCCAAACTTTCTTAGTGGTATACACGATTACAGTGACACTTTTAAATTATGTAGGTGTCATTTTGACATAGAAAAGGCTTCCTTTCTAACAAGCCATCACACATCTTTACAAATTAAATTTGGGTGAAGCTAGGAGGAAAAAAACCTTAGTTTATTTTTGCCTATTAGACCATGTTATGCCAATCTAATAAGATTTAATCATAATAAATATATGTTATTGGAACGAATAAGAGGTCTTTTTGACGTTATTCACCACAGCTTTGAACATTCTGAAATCGCCAAATGTCCTTCAGAACATACAGTTACTAAGGATAAGAATCTCCAACATGTAATATGTTAATTGTTTTTACCCGTTTCAGTGTCAAGCCTGCTTCATGTACCTCTATATAAAATCGATAACTGTAGTACACTAACAAACAAGTGGTGCTGAACTATGACACTTGCCAAGTGTAAAGAATGAACTCTGATTCATTCTGGAGCTGCAAATCAGCACCTACTTGTCCCAGGGATGAATAGACAGTAACGAGTTACTCGGCCCAAACAATTTTTACCCAGTCGCTGCTAATGGAAGCATGGTTTTCTGAGCTATGAATAATTTAGTTCAATGAGAAAAAAATAGGAAATTACTTAGTAAATGAACTTAATGTAAACATTTATAATTTTGGTGATGTAATAAGTAGGTATCAAGTTTCCAATACATGATAAAACTATATATTGGGCCTTGGAAAATAAGAAGGGCCCCATAAAATGTTTCAAAGAAACCTCTACAAATTCACTCAGTCAAGGAAATACTACAAAATTTCACTCAACCTGAATCAACTGCTACTCAACAAGCTAATATACGACACAAAAGTTGACGATATTAACAAACCTAAATTCAATGTTTCCCAGAACTCAACTATGCAACCCTTCTAACCACAGTTCTAATAAAAAAACAGAGCCCAGTCTGCTCTCCCTCTGGTAAACGTTTTTCAGCACTGAAGAGTCCATGCTAGTACAAAATCGATTAAAACAAACAGATAATACCCTTTAGTACAGAGTATGTACTTCCGACAAAGTCAGCAAATCATCTTCACAGAACATTCTTTTCAATAAGAGAAGCATGGGTCAGCATGAATGGTAGGTTGGCTGTTATTGGCTTAATGCCTTTTTTCAGCAAAATACACTGCTCGCTATACTTGGCAGTGGGTATTTTCTGTGGAGGTAAACCCAGCGAAAGCCACAAAAGAACCACTGACTCACAGGAAGCTACTGGCAAGCTTTCTCACACAGCCACCATAACCGATCCTAAGACTGAAACCCATGCGGACAGATGTGAGATGTCAGTATCTGTAAACTTGAGCACTTTGCACCCCGTAAGCAAGCCCCAATTCAGCACTAGACATTGCAAGTGCTTGGTAAATTCACAAGACCAAGAGAAGTTTTCACCCACCATTTTGAGTTTAGGCAAGCAGGTTTTCAACCACTTCATAAATTCATACAAGGCAACACTCAGATACCCAGGAAAATACTGTCCACAGCAAATGGTTAGAGGCTTCATGATATGAAACATTGAATAGTAATTTATGGGGTGAAAAAATGTCTATACCACACTGATATGTACTGTGATACACAATGTATGGTGCAATAAATATTGATACATGCAAAGAATCAAGAGGCAAATGACTAATAATTATTCATGGCCAATGAAGATTAAAAGTAACTTTTACAGGGTAAGTGTCATTCTCATTTGATTCTCCACCTCTAATATCAAGTTATGCATCAAATGGCAAATTTATTGATGTATAGATACCTCCATGAATCATTTTGCCTAAATTTTTAAGAAATCGTTAATTGAACACCAGTGTATTTTCCCTTCAATGACAAATAAAACTGATCATTTAAATCAAATCATTATTTTGTTAATTGTATAGCACTTAATTACTAAAATAAATAACACAAAACCAAACCTCATACAAAAAAATCCCCAAACCAGCAAACTTTAAATTTTTAAACTTATCAAAATTAGGGTCCAAAATATTTCACCAAATCGAAATTTGTCTAGGTTTTAACCACTTTAACACATTTCTAGCTAAATCATGCTAAGAAAATGGGGCTAAGTACCTTTCCCAAGAAAATGTGGACTAAGTACATTTCCAAAGAAAACAAATAGCTGCCAATCCTGGCTGGCCTTGGCAGGTATTAAACCGAGGATCATTGGACTATGAATCAAACACACTACTGAGCTAACACAGCTCGTGATTTATCTTTAACATCCAAGATAAATAAAAAATTCCCCAAACCATCAAACTTTCAATGTAATTAATTAATTAACTTGATACTTCATAGCTAGTATTTGTCAATATTTTAACTTAAATCTTTTGGGTAAATAATTTTCTAGCTTCAATCTCTCTTTACCTTCTGAAAAATCATTGCCAGAGATACAATTCTTAAATTTAACGCAAAACTGTGATAGACACTTAATAATCAACCTATTTTATTTGGTATGTAAACATTAACTTTCAAATTACTAAACAACATAAAAAAAACCTATCTTTTCAATTCCCATTCCCACCCCTATCACTCAGCTGAACCAAAATTTTTATTCCAATTAGAAACAGTACCCCATAACCAGTGGGAGTGAGAAATTTAAAAACCATAATACCAATTACATCAGGCTCTACAAATATGTTAGACCCAGCTGTTTAATGGCCAGGTCAAGTGTCTTTGATTTCAATTTTCTGGGAATATACATTGGAAATTTTGGTAAATCCTTTCTGTACTCTAAGGTCTTCTGCCAAGCCAAGTTCTGGGGAAATAGGAATCTGATCCTGTATGGCCGTGTTCGAAGGCAAGCATGATTAACTGGGTCACTCCAGTACTGACTGGGACGACAATTCCCTAGCCAAAATAACCATGGCAACTTTTTTAAAAAAAGGAGTTGCTGGACAGGTGAAATTTATAACTAGCCATATTTTAACAATAGGATAACAAAAATTCAAATTTTAAACCATTTTAAGGTCAAAACAAAAATCAGGGTACACGGGGTTTTTTTTGGTGTGTGTGTGTGTAAAAGTCGTGGAGAAATGGGCCGAGTTCCAACTGTCTACCGATTTTACCGTAAATGATATTCATATTAACACAAGACTGCAACATGTACTTAAATAACCTTATATTGTATAGAAATAGTCCATCCCGACTGTTAATAACTAAATTCACATGTCTATGACAATTTTATGAACTGAGAACGAGAATACAGAATTAGTTGTACCCCAAAAAGAGAAGCCTATAACACGTGGGCAAAAAAGAATGACAACAGTAGAACACAATTTTTCCAAGTTTTTCATTCAACTACAGGAACTTTGTGTATGCAATTACTTCCGAACGTAAGGATCCAATGCGCATCGTGTGAATGGAATTTTAGTTTCATTTAATTTGAATTAACTGTCAACTGAAAATCCCCACAAGCTGTCCGTAGGTAAACCACAAATATTTGGCTTTCAATTTCCCAAGTACTAAAGTGTGCTTCAGATTTCCAGGAGAATTCTCTTATCTGTGAACCGAAACATCAAAATCCGTCTGATTGAAGTTGTATCTCTTCCAAAAATCTGTGAGAACATGACAGTGTCCCAGCACAAGTACATCAAGATTTTACAACCATCCAAACAACCCTTATCGCGACCATCCGCTCTTAATCCAGTGTATATGTGACGTTCCATGCCTAATTGTAATTGTACAACTATGTGTAACGTTCGTTTGGTTTTATGCATTTATTCAAGTCGGTAATATTAAATCAACATCTACCAAAGTTCATAAATTTGCACGTGTTATACAAGTTTTACTTTGCGATATACACTAACAATACAAAAATTACTTGTGTAAAATGAGAAGAGAATCTATTATTATCAGCGATTTCTGTTCTGCAGGATGTTCAATTAAACAAATAAGAACACCAATACTGCAAGTGCTTGTAACTTGACCTATAAGGTCAACGGGAATCGCATACAGATTTAATTATTTTTAAAAAAATCAATCCCTTAAACCCTGATATCTTTTTATTCCAGCTTAAACAAGGTTTTAAGTCTGCAAGTGGTATAAATTGTTTACCAAATTAATACTGATTCTGTATAATGAATTTAAAATTTGGAAAATAACAGTACATGGTCTGCGGAAAGCGTATGTCTCTATTCAAAGTCTAAAATAAATGATGGCATAATTGAACAAAATCGGAGAAATTATGCAAGCAGCACTCATACTGCACCCCTAGCCTTGCAAACATTGTACAGTTACTCGAGACGTATGCTTGGAATGCCTTGAGCGTGCACACATAACTGTAGGTTAGACAGATGACAGGTCGTCAAACTTACAAAAGAGGCACAGTTTCGTTTGACACGCTCCACCGACTCTCAAAATGACAAAAACCTCATGTATATCTTCACATCCCTCACTAAACAGCCAGCACGAAAACTTGTCCTCTCCACTTCGCTTTGAGGACAAGAAATTCACGGCTACCCTTTTATCCGATTAGACTATCAAAACTGCGTGATCCACTGTACAATTTTTACAGCAAGACAAATGCTACCAACTTCTTCGAGATAAAAATTCCCGCCATTTACTTATCTAATCCGTCTTTACCCTGATGAGAAAACGATCACTTCCTAAAAACTTGCCACTATTAGGTGCAGTTGACAAGGCCAAAAACGCGCACCTGCAATTTTCAACTAGCTCCGCGAAGCAGCTAAATCGTTTTGTACGTGAGAAATGCGAAAACAAATTTTAAATTTCTAATTTTTTTCTCAGCAAGTATCTTTTCTCACTGAAGGTCGGATAAAATACTTCAGTGAACGCATCTAAATTCTTCTGCTGCTATGAAAGCGAAATACAAGCAGGTCACCACACTACTGCGTCACTTCTTCAAAAACAGTTCATTCAAATTCTCATTTTCTCTTACAAACCGTAAACAAACTGCTTGAAATAAATTAATGTCAATCATAACACTATGCAGTTTTATCGGTTTCAGAATTTATGAACAAAGAAACTATAACAAGCTTTCAAGATATTTAAATCCCCGTACACCATTAGTCACACACCTATGAAATTCCTTGAGCAATAATTGGCTACCCGACCATGTGACAGCTACAAAAGTTTCGAAACTTTAAAACATTTATCTACTTACCACAGTCATATTTATTAATCCAGTTTTCACAGAAAACACGTATAATCCAAGTTTATCCCAAGCTATTAGCAGTATAGTCCAAACGAACTTCACTGATAAACTTCTCGCATTAGACTTAACGAAATACACTACAGCTTCTGTTACCTCTCTCTTACTAGTCCCAAGCCAGCGCGTGAAGAAAGCAGATAATCTCCTATTGGTCGAGACCGCGGCACGTGACTATTAGCTCCTTTTCAACGTCACCGAAGGGTTGTACCAGCCTCTTTAAGCGTTATCGCCATAAAGTACAGGAAATCCCTTATCAGCCAATAGCTTGTTAATAACCTGGTTTAGTGGCGCAGCAGAGAAAACTAGTGAGACGCGCGAGGGGCGAGAAATGTAGAAGGCCCATTTACAGCAGGGACAGTATATGATAGTCTCTGCTTACGTATGTACTGAATTTGCTTGGTGAAATATCAAATGACACAGCTGGGGAAATTAGAAAAGGTCATCGTTTAGGGCTCTCAATTTATTGCAGTGGTGGAAATTATACTACATGATTCTGGACGATGTTATAAAAAGCATTTGAAAGGTGGTGTTACTTAATTACACATTTTAGCAAAATTAGTGAAGATTACTTGCTGAGAAACGCCTTGCTAACTGACGCAAATTCACATATGATTACTTTGAAGAAAACATCCATTATCTGTCTATTTATCTCAGTTCTTCATGAATGAAAAAAAAAACGATAAAATCAAATTACACAAAAAGATTGTGGAGAAAACATAATTCCATTATCTGTCTATTTATCTCAGTTCTTCATTTAAAAAAAAAAACAAAAAAACAAAACAAAAAAAAAACAAGATTAAATCAAATTACACAAAAAGATTATGAAGAAAACATAATTTCTGTCTAATTTTAGATCAGATTTCAAAGTCAAAACGGCTGTTCTTATATGTTTTAAGAGACGTGGACAATAGTAATAACCCATACTGTATGTTTTTAAACACGCTACCGTGTGACTAACAGTGGAATTTCTAAAAAAAAATAACTAATTTTACCTTGAAAATATACGTTTATAACAACAAAAATATACACATCATTTTATATTCCGATATTTTGCTGGAGGGAAAAAGTACAAGCTAATGTTGTACAAAATTTAAAAAAAAAAAAAATACCACGTGGGTTTCTTAATTACTGTTTCGCTATGCTAACAAGATTTTTATTGCGTGTTACACTGAACTTAAAAATGGCACCCCTTAAGTTGCTCTCTCATATCGAATAACTCGACTGGTCGAAGAAAGACGGAAATAAATTTCAGTAATATTGTAGAATGATAGCGTAAAAAGTTGGCACCAGATATATTTCAGCATCATTAAAATTGGGGAAAATATGAAAACGTGTTTGAATGAATGTCCGTTCTTTTATTCATTCATTGTATTTGTCTTTACCTTGTTAAGGAACCGTCCCCGATATGTTTATAGTTTATATCATTGAAACAAAACTGGTATATGGTCTAGTGCTTATATTTACGGTCCAAATCCTCTCCGTTCTTATTGTGATTGACCATTTTAGTTTATTTAGTTAGTTTAGTCGACTTCTCCGGTGGTCAAAGTGGTTAGAGCGTCCGCCTCGGATGCGGGAGGTCGCAGGTTCGAACCCCGTCCGAATCGTACCAAACACTTGTGAAAATAGTAACAGTAGCTGCCTCGCTTGGCGCACAGCATTAAAAGGTTAGTGTTAGGACTGGTCGGTCTGGTGGCAGGATTATGTGACTGGGTGGGACATGATGCCATCTGTCTGCGGCATGAGGCCCCAGTGCTAGAAATCACTATAAACTGACACACTGCAGACTTCGTAACGAAAAACTGTTAAAGCTACGTAAAACAAAAGTCCACTCTAACACATACACACACGCGCACAAAAAAAATCCAGAACCTTTACTCTCTAACACACACACACACACACACACACACACACACATACAGTTAATTGAGTTCAGTATGAATTAAATTAGTTATTTTTATTTCAGTGCAGTACAGTTAGGAATACCTTCTGTGCATCAATTTAATAAAATTTCTTCGAATAAAAAAAAAAATGGCCAGGATAGGGACTGTATGGCAGTTTGTAAGTAATATTTTTGTGTCATTCTGACATACACCGATATTTATTGGAAATTGTTTTATTAATTTCTCCGTCTTGAAATTTGTTTTATTCTTTGGCTATTACTGTTCATTTGTATAAAGTATGAGTTTTGAACGATATACGTACATTTAGGAAACAAAACATTACAACGAACGCAGTCCCTGTCGTGTTCAGAAGCTGTTCAGATAATTTGGTTTTGACGCATTTGGGTATTTAGCGGTTTTCATTTCCTAATAAAAAGAATACTTTCTTGTTGGACTGTCTTTCACGATTTCATACAATAAATATTGACTATTTTATACAGGATGTATATTATCTTGACCCCCTTTCTGTGTATGCATAGTTAAATGGGGAGTGTGATTGGCGGAATCGTTCAAAACAACAATTTCCTTCAAATAATTGATCTTATCAGCTCATTGGAATCCTTCTCAAGTCAGACATGGGTTTGATAGTGACTGCACAGATGCATGGGACACTTCATGGGGTTAAGTGGACTGGCGGCGTAATTCATGAACTAATTTTTTTCCACGAGGAAAATGTTTCCTTTTCACAAAATGCTCTTTTTGCTTCAAAATAATCTTTATCAAGAAGATTTGTCAAGGCGATATTGTCCAAATCTTGACCAAAAGTGACAACTTTTTTTACACGTAAAATGGGTGTACCCTGTCTGAATATATAACAAGGAGCTGTTTCATCAAGGAAAAATTTCCCATATAGATATGACTCCTTTTGGGCAGAATGTAAATTTTTCTTGAAGCTTGTTCAGTTTACATCAACAAAACGGAGTTTTTGAGAAGAGAAGAAATAATCAGTCTTCATGAAGATTGTATAACCGGCTGCTAACGTCATTAAATGCGGCCAACACTTTGAAGGAAACCGTCACTGGGGCATAAAAAAAAAAAAAAAAAGAATGGGTTGCCTAACCATTAATCAGGTAATATTTAAAAAAATAAAAATAAAAATAAAAAAGAAAACGCCTCCATCGTTTAATACCTTGTAGAATATGCGGCATCCCGAAACCCGTCGACCTAAAAAGTACACTTACTATTGTTTATTTATTGGCTATTTTCATATAGTACACACGAACCGTTGACAAGGCGCCAGGATCGGAAAACTGGATAGGACGGTAAAGACAGATTCGGTGTGTGTGGGTGGGTGTGTGGTTTGGGATTTTAACGTAGCTTTAATAAATTTTAGTCATATCGCTACAATATCTGTGATGTGACAGTTATAGGGAAGTCTAGCAATGGGGCATAATGCCGCAGACATGTAACATCATGTCCCACCCCGTCACATTCTCCTCACACCAGTCCTAACGCTAACCTCTTAATGCTGAGCGCCAAGCGAGGCAGCTGTTAGTACCATTTTTATAAGTCTTGGGATGACTCGGACGGGATTTGTCCCCCTCCGAGGCGGACGCTCTAACCGCTTAGGACA
Source organism: Megalonaias nervosa (assembly GCA_016617855.1). Taxonomy (NCBI): domain Eukaryota; kingdom Metazoa; phylum Mollusca; class Bivalvia; order Unionida; family Unionidae; genus Megalonaias; species Megalonaias nervosa. Next base: position 40,308 of record JAECUM010010170.1, read on the forward strand.
CCGGCGCGGTCAGCAGATTTTGGCTCTACATAGGTAAATATGGTGAGGTTTCATAGTCCTTGTGTCGGCAGGGGTGGAGTTACGTGAATCGCAAAATCTTAATGAAAATGTTAATTTTCGTGAACAAAATGCGTGGGGATAAAAAAACGGTATGTCACTTTTTCGCGAGAAGAAGAACCTTTACATGTCAATAGTATAATCTTTAGTTTTCCGGCAGACCATGTGTTTTCATTTTAACTTCACCACCACCTTGCTTAAAGAAGAAAACTTATTATTATGAATGTCAGCAGCTAAAATTTGGGCGATATGTGAACAAACAAATTGTATAGATAAATCTCGCCAGAATACTGAATATCCCATCTAATACCTGGATCAAGAGATCAGAATTGTTTATAGTTGTTTTTGGCAAATTACACCAGAAATTCTAAGGTGCGTGGATACATCGGACTGCATTATATCACATGTGCAAAATTCCAAATGAACACTGACCAATCCGATCGAGTTCTCGCTACGTACTCCTTGAAGAATACTACTAACCCTGGCAAAATAGGTCACAAGTACCGACATTTCAAGATCAAGTGAGCGCACACACACCCACACCCACACACACACACACACACACACACACACACATTTACCTCTTACGTAAGCATCCAGATCATGTAAATTGTGGTTGTAATATCTATTTTTTGCTAACTGCATAAGAAGTTTTGTTTCTTTATGAGGGAGTGGGAGAAGCAGGCGAGACATAGCATTTACAGACTTTCCTGTTGATTCATTCTGAGCAATTATATATATATATATAAATTATAAACATTGAAGAAGAGAGAAAAAACTTTAAACTGAATTGACTTCACGAATATGAAACACACTGTCCTCGACCGGCCCTCAACGTGAATGTTAACGCTTGCATTATAATATTGCGAAAAAGTAATACAATTACTATGAAAATTGTTAAACTATGTCTACTTAATTTATTCATTGTTGCAAAGATGTTTATAAACTCTCTACATTCCTTGCGAACTACTGCTTTTGTCCGAACGTGTCATAATTTTTCTATTTCCGGAAGTTTTCCCATGGTTCGTGATTTTTAAATAATGGCTGCGTGACCTTAGGCTGGGATGTGACAATTATCCCAACATGTAGAAATCGAATTTTATGATGTCCCTGCATAATTAATATTTGCATATGCAATATATGTTCAACAAAAAACGTATTGACTGCAATGAAGCATTTATAAATAACAATGGCAGAAATATTAAAATAAAAACTTTTTTTTTTTTTTTTTAATATGGCGCATGTAACAAAATTAACACCGGCCCTGGCTTGAGCAGTTAAAATTCACTCCATGGCCACAAACTGTAGTCAAATATGGCAATGGTTAAGTTACACAGTTTTATCATTTTCTTTGCTTTGAATTGTAGTATTATTTAAAGTTCATTTTGTTGAATATTTCTTAATCAGCACTTACTGTCACCGTTAACCAACGCCAGTGAATACCTGGATAAATTTAGGATCTCAAAACAAGCACACACGGTTGCGAGAAACATGGCGCACGAATCAAGGACGGGCACGAAGTTAGGATGGCTCATATTAACCCTTTCAATCAGTTTCACTCGCTTAACGATGATATGCCATCTAGTTGTCGTCACGCTATCAACTCATTATAAAGTACTAACAACTACGGACTTTAGGGCAGTTCAAAGTGGTCATTATTGATGCTCATGCCTTTAGTTTTCTAACGTGCAATGGAAAATGCTGAGGACGTTAAGATTGCTTCATCGAGATAATACTTTCTGGCGTTGTCTTTGACATTATATCTTTCTGGCGCAATAAGTGGAGGAGAGCGTAACACCAATTGGAACATCTTCGTTTATTTCCGATGAGAGTGGACTATCTGAAAGAGATTCGTGAGTGATAGTTGTGATACCGATATTGATAAAAATTTGGGCGGAAGAATATCTGGCAAGATGTGCGAAGCATAAATAACAATCTTTGACGTTTCGACCACAATAAAATATAATGTACTTTCTATTTGTAAAGCTGATCTGTAACTTTTAAATGAGGTCATTAAAGAAATCATTAAGTTTCAAAGCCTCAAAATATAGCTTACGTTACCGTCGATGATGACGTGTCGTCGGGTCTTATGATGTCGATAAAGTTATTGTGATGTTATAATAACCACGGTTTGAGGGCAGTTAAAAATAGGCACTATATACAGATGCTATTTGTTTGGGGTTTTTTTGTATTTTTTTTTTTTCTTTTCCTCGCATGCGAACTAAAAGGCTGAGAATATTTCGATTGAAAACAATCCAAATCTCGCTCTCGCAGACGGAACGAGACATAATGATGTATTAATCTTTACCCACACGAGATACAGCGAGATTTATATAGATAATGAAAAGAATATACAACAACATAACAACAGTGGTCGACTTTAAATTTAATTTCAAAGGAAATTTAATTAATCAATATTTTAAAAGTTAGACAAATAGAAAAAGCATCCTTTCATGGTAATAAAACAAACACGTTCATTGCAGTCATTTTTTCAATAAAAAAAAGAGAGTTATTCCTCATTTATAAGTGAACGCAAAGAGGATAAATCTATAAGGAATTCCTTTCATAAAAGGAATACTATCAGGAAAAGTATCGTTTGTCTGCAAGAACGAGATACTAGTGGTCTTATAGTCTAAGCTCACTGGTTCCATAAATCGGAACACCTCGTGGATTTTCTATCCATCCGTACCTGACACTGTGGTAGTCTGGTTTCCTGACCCTCTCGACTCCGTCATAACGGAACGAAGAGAGGCAGGGAACCAGGCTAACACTGTGGGTTACCTCTCCATTGTAGGATGTTAACACTGCCACAATGCTGTAAATTTGGTGGTATCATGAAACCTAGAAAATACCGTACCCTCTGTTAATTTTCTCATGCTTAATTTAGACATTTCGGTATTGACAAGCCATTTCAATCAAAATGCAAATGCAGTGAATGCTGTGCTGATGTGTTACGTGATGTAACCTTATGGGGCAAATCTTAAACACGTGTATGCAAAGGCAGCTTCTGTAATATCCCGCGGAAGAGTGTTTTCCGATCATGGGGGACGGATCCATACTCCTCGATCGGAACATCGCTCGGCTATTTCCGTCGGGTCATGAAATAAGTCGGAAATGGCCGAACAACGTTCCGACGGTCTATTCCTCACAGTAGGTTACCTCCCCAGAGATCTCTGATAACGCCGCAGTGGCGTAGCGAGGGTACTTAGCGCCCGGGGACAAAACATAAACTTGGTGCCCCCTTACTTAGCGCCCGGGGACAAAACATAAACTTGGCGCCCCCTTCGAGTGCATCTGAGATAACGAATAGTTGCATTTTCCTCATTTTGGCGCCCGGGGACAACTGTCCCCCACCCCACCCCCCGCCCTCCCCAAGCTACGCCACTGTAACGCCGCTTGCCCACTTGCTCACTCACTCACTCACACTTTCTTATATTTATATAACTTAGAGGAACCCGTAAGTTGGACAACTTTATTTCTAATCAGTTTACCCTGCATAAATTTTCAGTATGGTAATAACCTATTTAAAACAACGTCACTACATACATTAACATAGGTACTTGTTTATTTATAAATAATAGCACACATATAAATAAAGCGACATAACATGGCATTCGTGCGTGCATGAGTACTTGCTTACCTTGCACAGAAAATTACTTGTACGTAAATCATACAATTGTCTTACCACTTCACTGTATAGCAATATGCAAATCAGAATTTAAGAAATTCTTAGTGTAAAACACTTGACTATCGTAGCAAATGATAACTGAGCATCCACGTCCCTCACTGAATGTTTAAATACTGAACACAAATACGGTTTTTTATACACACATGCACTCCAAAAGATAACATTTTCCTCACCACTGTGCTACAGGCGATGATGAAGAACGAAAAGATTTGTATAAAGAAAAATATATAAAAATATCGACGTGCTTAGGGAAATATCTCGATGGAAATTTGTTAAAATTGCTTTGTCCTTTCCAATAAATGTCAAGGGTTCTCTCTCGTAATTAATTTAATAAGCTAACTGATTTTAATGTGTGTTTTCAACAGCTCCAATTCATCAATGTCTCAAATAACCTGAACGAATTAAGTTTTTCTTTTTTTTTTAAAACTGCTTAAGCTGATATACACTGCATATATTGTAACGTGCTATAAACATATTTTTTACTGAATAGAAGCTACACTGTATTTTAAGCGGAAAATGTAAAACGTGTGCTATCACTTTAAATTAAGGAGAACATGTTCATTGTTTGGCTAATTGTGACCTCGTGATGGAGGTGTTAATTTGAGCAAATATTGAAACAGTATTGAACAACATTTTCCAAGAACGTATGGCGTGTTTAAGCGTTTTGATCAGAAAAGTTGTTCACTCATTAAATGTTGTTCGAGCATTTTGGTGACATTTTCCATTAGTACAAAAAAAAAAACCGGATTAATGTTTAGAAAATCAAATAAACCAAGGTTATAACAAAAAAACCAGATTTATGTTTAGAAAATCAAATAAACCAAGGTTACCAAATCCTGAGTGATTATTCTTTGGCCTATCCCTATTTCTGATTAAATATCGCTAGACATCAACAGACTGCGCTTGGCTGCAACGCTTCCCATGGCGCATTGATAAATCACTGGACCCCAAAAAAATGAGAGAGAGAGAGAGAGAGAGAGAGAGAGAGAGAGAGAGAGAGAGACTCAATGCTATTTTTCCCAAAGTGATGAACCCCCTCCACTATACTCACTGTATCCAATGTCTTCCTAACCAATAGTATTTCCGTATATGTCCGCTTACACTTTAGTAGCATACTCGATATTACTTCCTGTTTTCCTCCACGTCCACATAATATCTGAAGAGAGAGGAAAATAACAAACCAGTTTAGTGTGGATTAACTCCAGGCATACCTCTAAGAATATAAGCACAAAATCAGTATTATTTTACAGTGGCCTATATACAAGACGGACTCTAGAGCATGGTTTCCATACTTTATTGTTTTGTTTTATATTTATACAAGCTGCCACCACCTACTTATATAAAAAAAATGTCATAAAATAATCCATCCCAAAATAAACATCGATAAAAGAATTGGAAACAAATGTTTAAAAAAAAAATTGTTATGATACAATTTTTTCCCTAAACATAGCCATAGCAAAAGTGTAATAATCATTCTTATTTCGAAACGCAACTACCACCATCAGTTGATTTCTGCAACTTTTCTTGCAGAATCTCCTGCTCTTAATTTTACCTGACTTTTGTTTAAGATTTCTCACAGAAGTAACAGAGAACAGATAAACTCTAAACCAAACCGTAAGACAGCAGATCTATCACAGTTTTAACTTATTATCATTTTACAGTTCTTTCCTCCAGAATTTAACTCAAGATGAACACAAAGACAACTGAAAACGAGGTTGGCCAGGAAGTCACGAGGTCTATGTAAGCGGCGTTTTTACAGCCTCATCTGGAGAAACAATTTGCAAGATAAAAATAAAATAAAATAAAAGAGGTAGCATAGCAGCAAATCACCTTTTCACATAATGAAGTGAATTTCATCAACGGATTCTGAATGGTTGAAAATCAGTGATGATTAAGTATCTTACAAGTCAGAAGTTTTGCCAAGGCATTAGGGTCTATATCCTTCCATAGAAAACACTTACAGGCAAAGAAGCAAATTCGGTCAATTTATCCCCACCCACCCACCTTATTTAGGAAAGACGTTAGTATTAGTAATTTGATATTATCATAAAGCTGGAATCAAGGACTGTGACATTCGCGATATATTCTAGTAGAGATTTACAAACGAACCAAGCTGAACTCCCTAAATGGGGCAAATTTAAAGTGCAGAGATGGACACCAGAAAAGATAAACTTCGATCATAACCTCGAAAACGGGCCCACAATGTGGTAAGCAAAGTCCTGTAGATGATACAATGAATTGACCTCCATTTGTATAAATCAATGAAGTAATGTGACGGACATAAGGACAGACTGATGAACAAGCAAACTAAATTAACTAATAGGCTGGATGGACATAGAGAAAGGAGAATACTATACTAACCGTTTTTCACAAAAATCCGAGGACAGTCAGCTTATATACTGTTATGATGATTTTGATTCAACGGCATATCAGGTTATGAATTCTGTCATTTTACAGCGGGCTCAAAACAGGACATTATTGTATTGTGCACGGAAAACACGTGCAGCTGGTTGCCACATACTATGTCGTGTAGAAATTGAAAGACGCTTGCACCTGGTCGCAGCGTATATTATTAGAAATGTAATTTTTTTTTTCTACATAGGATATGCAGATTAATAACAAAACCCCCAGAGAAATCATTATTTTTGTATAATATCATATCAGTGAGGAGTTTGCTTGTCTTGATGACGTAAACAGGCCAAGTAATATTGCGTTGGTGTTGTATAAATCGCCATGAGCATTGTTTTGTCACAAAATCTTACTGAGAGCAGTCTTATTGTGAGATCGCAGACATGTTACATGATGTCCCACCCAGTTACATTATCTTGACACCAGACCGACCAGTCCTAATACTAACCTCTTAATGCTGAGCGCCTAGCTAGGCAGCTTTTAGTACCATATTTATGTCTTTAATATGACTCGGCCTTGGTTTGAATCCGCGACCTCCCGCATCCCAGGCGGACGCTCTAACCACAAGGCCTCAGGAGCGGTGAAGAAGTTGTATAAAACTCATCTCATACAAAAATAAACTAAACAAGTATAATCTAACTTTATGTACATTACACCCAACGAATCATAGAAAAACTGACGTTAGAATATACTAGCACGGCCTAACTTCACCAACATTACACTCAACAAATCATAGAAAACTGACGTTAGAATAAATTAGCATGTCCTAACTTTGCCAACAATACACCCAACCAATCAGACAAAAACTCAGGTTGAATTTAAACTGAACTCGCTTATCCTAGATTAGAACAACAGGGACCATCAGTAAGTACACCTCAGTTTTATTTAGAAATGGGAATTGCTCAATTTCATCATAAGTTTTTGTTCACAATTTTGTAATAGGAAAGAAATTCAGCCTTCAGTATGTTTTAAATGTTGATTGTAATTCAGATTTGAGACAGTACTGTCCAGCTTTACAAGAACATAGTGTAGCAAACATAGAAACACACCGTCATATTTCCACTAAATAAGGCAAAAGTGTCCATTTCATGATTTCAAATCAATAGGCAGTCAGAGAGAGGTAATATTTTGTGAATTTCCCAGATTAGACTCAAAGCTCAAAACTGAGTTTTAGATATTCGATTTTATATCATGCCGTGATTACATGCCGTGATCACATGCCGTCATTACATGATGTGATTACACGCCGTCATTACATGCCGTCATTACATGCTGTGATTACATGCCGTCATTACATGCCGTCATTACAGACAGTTTTAAGAATGATGCGAAGAAGGAAGTGTTTTCCATGATGATTTAAATGTTAACTTTGAACCGATCTGAGAATAAACAGATGTTTAGTTCTTTAGTAGAATTCGAACAAAAGCCAACGTTAAAGATATCATTTGCAGCCATTTTTTTGTTTTAAATTCACTTGAATTTTCTCTGCTATATTAATTTTATGATTTGTTGAACTTTTCTGTGTTGAACATAAACGCAGAAATTGATGGAATACATTCAATCACAGACACCCTTACACTGAATCGCCGTACATGAAATCACAAGCAACCGAGTTCAAAGCTTGAATCAAGGATGATTGCGATGTGAAGTTAGTAATATATGTAACAAAGTTTGATGAACATAGGATAATAAAGGTTCACCGCAAAATCTTTGCTTGATACAAATATCGCTGCATTTTATCTACTTAAAATCCATTTTTTTTGTATTGCTTACAGTTTCGACAGTCGCTATAGCACCGGTATGTTAGCGTATGGATTGGTTATGCTATGAACTAGACCATTTGTTTTTATTTGCCAAACAGTACACTTGATTATAGAGGCAAACAGCGACCTTAATAAACCAGAAGCAATGCCAAACATCTGTAGACAGACAAAGTTTGTTAATTTCGGTGTTTGTCAAAACCGAAGACTTGGACTCGGGTCACGGTTATTTTATCTATATAGTCTCTACATTAATTTGTCAGAAGTCAGTACTAAACTTTCTCTTGTGTGCAAATTCTAATAAATCATCTATGACTCTAAAGTGTCTTCAAAGATTAATTCAACGTGAAGGTTTCGCCATATGTTGATCAGCATTTTTTGTAAAGGGGTTAAACTGTAATCAAAACGTGCCCTGGGTTGCATATTTCACTTCTGAACACGCATCGATATCATAGTACTCACTGAGCACTGTTGGCAAAATACACACAGCAATCACACCACAAAGGTCATGTTCTGAAGAATAAATTATTTCCTTTGCTTTAATACCAAGAATGCCTAAATGAAAGCCAAGGATTGTCATCATAAGAAGAGAGGAAAACGTATTCTAAAAGTAGACAGGACTACACTCGTTGGTAGCTATACTGAGTTATTAATTGTGACCCAACTCCACTGCGAATAGTGCATTATGGGATTGCGGACTACCTAAAAGATTTTCATACCTTCGAAATGGAAGAGCTTGGCAACATGCAAAAACTTCCGGACAAAGTGTTCCAATGAGCATGGTTAATTTTACGTTTAAAAAACGAAAACAAAACCCAAACAAATAAAAACAAAAACAAACAAGCATATGTTAACACATTCTGACGAAAAATGACAAAATAATTATTATAGCCAAGGGATATATTATGCTGACCATAGCAAGTTAACACAACAAACAGAGTAAAAGTGTTTGGAACTATTTTATTGGTCTCTTAACATACACAAGTGTCCACTGCGCTGGTCGACGTAGGGATACTCTCAAAAATTATGTAGTTAATCGACAGATTCCAGAGGCGCTTACTTAACGGCTGTGATGCACAGAGGAGTCGGAGTAGATAAAAGACACTGAATATAACTACTCAGTTGGTAAAGCGACCCCTCGAAGAAGTGCGACAGATGATCGAAATTTGTGCTGCGATAATTATTACCTACCAAAGTGGTGACCCGTTTTGTAACTATGATAAATCAGACCCCAATCCTGTATGACATGTTTGTTTGTTGTCTGACTCATCTGATATGATATTAATTTAACGTAATTTCTTTCTGACACCGTTATACAATGTTATGATTATCAAAATATAACAATTCATTACGCTTCTAATTATCGTTTGAATCTTAGTTGGGAAATCGACTTAATTGACTTTACAATAATATAACATGGAATTTATGAGCCCCTCATATTATTTTATTGCCCCAATTGGAGCCCCTACATCCTAAAGCCAATATGCTCAATTGGTGTCGGGGTTTTTGCATCAGAGGGCATAATATTGGTTTCTATTCCACATTTACTCGTGTATCACGCTTCTTCGTGATTTGGAAGACGGTGGTTTTTATAAACATACATCTATTTATGCCTTTATAGATCTGTACATCGACCAGGATTTTATAAACACACGTCTGTTTATGCCTTAATTATATATCGACCAGGATTTTATAAACACACGTCTGTTTATGCCTTAATTGTATATCGACCAGGATTTTATAAACACACGTCTGTTTATGCCTTAATTGTATATCGACCAGGATTTTATAAACACACGTCTGTTTATGCCTTAATTGTATATCGACCAGGATTTTATAAACACACGTCTGTTTATGCCTTAATTGTATATCGACCAGGATTTTATAAACACACGTCTGTTTATGCCTTAATTGTATATCGACCAGGATTTTATAAACACACGTCTGTTTATGCCTTAATTGTATATCGACCAGGATTTTATAAACACACGTCTGTTTATGCCTTAATTGTATATCGACCAGGATTTTATAAACACACGTCTGTTTATGACTTAATGATCTGTATATCGACCAGGGAAAATAGAACTTTAATTTGCCTGATTTTATGGTTGAGATGATGTTATTACATGCGGAATATCTTTTGCGAGCTCACAGAAGAACCTGAACTGTTTTTCAGATGACTTGATTAATGTTAACTGTTTCAATGTTGTTCCCTTTTTCGATTCTGTGGTACTATGTATTACTCAGTTGGGAGATCTCATCTGGTTACAATTTCAACAATAGTTTTTCATAAGCGTAAAGAATGCCCTACTTTAAGTGGAACCCACTTTGCACATTACTCGACATACATCTTGCTTTTGTTTTGCTTTTTAGCTGTTGTTGTTGTTCCTTCCCTTATAGAACAAGTGTGCGATGGAACACGCCCACACCGATCCTGAAGATGGTACATGTATACTACGGACCATTTCTTCGCTGTTTTAGAATTTTGATTTAATGTGCAACATTTTTCAACATAGAACCAGTCTAGACCAATTGTACACCATCGCCATCTAGCGTTAGAAAAGAGCGATGGGTGATTGAAATCATAATTTTGATTAATAAAGTTATCCAAAGTTTCAACAACAAAAAAAATTAAGTTTTATAGCAATTTCTATGATAAAGAATAAGCGTGATTATATTGGATTTTGGCGAACGAAACGTAAATTTGCTTGTTCTAGCGCGTCAACACATGAAAAGTTATATCACACAGTGGCATATTAGACTAAAACGCCTTGGACAGGCGTACACAACGGGGGCCATTCTGACTGTTTTGGCTAGGATTCGAACTCGCATCATTCTGGTCACGAGTAAGCTACCATGGCTCCTATTATATCGGATGTAGACGATAACACGTTTTTGGTCAAATCAATGCCAGGTTAGAAGCAAGAACAACGACCATGAAGATGAAAATGATGATACTCAATCTCATTGCGACCATTGTGAGTGTATAAGAAAGCTTGCCAGCAGCTTCCCTTGGGTCAGTGGTTCTTCCCAGGATCTTCCCTGGCATATCCTCCACCAAATATACTGGCCACCATGTATAGCCTGTCGCGTGCTGAAAGATGGCATTAAACCCGACAAAACACAAAGACAATTATGAAAACAGAAACCACTAACAAACCAACCATCCAAACTAACACAACTGCACCACCAATGTATGATAGTTTTTCAAGGAAAAGTAGATACTAAATTAACTGTATAAGCCGGGGGAGATTTTTATGCACCGTTGGTGTTCCGGGTGTACGAAGCACCAAAGACACCCGTTAATTTCTACCCACAAAAATGTCTGTAGCAGAAAGCGCCAAGATCGTTCTGAATGTGGTTGATATTTATTCATACACGTAAAACTGAAATAAATAGACTATCGCCTCCTGTGAAGGTGATAATATTCAGTTACTCAGAATTTGATTGACAATATGAATGGTAAAGTCAACAATAACTTGCGAACTGTGAGACATACAGCCCATGCGAACCATGTCGGCCAGGGTTCAACTTCTCCACTAGCCACCAGAGACAAAGACTAAAGTTAGAAAAGCAATCGTAAAACAGACATTACACCGTGCAATGACAGGTGACGAATTTAAATGGCATACTGTCAGCTCAAACATGCTGAAAAGGTCTACAGGTGGAATATTCAAAGTTTACTTTTGACACCTTGACTCATCTGAAATGGCTAGACAAACTCTACAATGTCGGAGTGCAAAATGTTCATTTTCTAACTGTATATTAATAATACTTTCAGATTCGCCCAAATAAATCGCAAAAATGCACATTTTACGAATAATTCTTGTCCATGAGCTATTAATTAATTGCGCTGTGTTAATTTTACGTTCACATTGTACTGAGGGCTCTAATATTTTCTGATCTGTATTCTAGACAGTTTAAGTTGTTCTTTTCGGTGGGAGAGATCATCACATCTTGATAAAATCACTGACCATGGATAGAGACCATTGACCCATGCACGTGTCGGCACGAGGGATAAAATCCTCGATCATAGAGATGGAAATCAAGTAACTCAACTACTTCAAAATACTTCTATTAACTTCAGTCTGAAGACATATCATTTTTTTTTTTTCATTTTAATATTTACATGTTTTGTTGTGTACTCTGTACAGAACGTTTCAAGGACACAGAGTACACTTTTCAAGGACAAGGAGTATAATTTAATAATGAATGGGACATTTTTACTGAACATTACTAGATTTTCGATTAAAATATTCCCTCTTTAAATAATTCATTTGCTAATGGAAATTCGACCTTTCGTTGTTTTATATTTTTAGTAGCTTTTTCAGAGAAATATTCGCATATTCGAAAATGACAAGAACTCAAGGACATTTTACACCAATACATAAAAGTGTTGCCTCGAAAGACTTTAAATAATAAATGCTCAAAAGCATGTGTTCCAAATAATCATCGCAAAAAAAAAAAGATTGTCTAAGCTGTAATCTTGAAACTATGATGTATTCTTGGAAAGTCATTGCATTCGTCTGAAAAAGTAAAAGAACGGGAAGATTTCGTTTTTCACAAATAGCTTCTATGTGCATTTACACTGAAAATAATATTTGTAGTTTATTGCAAGAATATATGTGTACAATGATAAGAAGATATGACTATTGTGTACAAGACAAAAAGGTATTGTGTCTATGCTCATTGTTTGTCTTGTTTTCTTTGTTTTGTTTTTGTTTTTTATTTTTATTTTATTGTCTGACGCTACTGAATCTCTGTTGATAATGTTTTACTTATCGGATCTTTCCCAAGTTATACCCACTAATCAATAAGAACGTTTTAAAATTTAATTAGCATAACTTAGAATTGGCGTTATATTGGCTTTCCAAAGATAAAATTCAACTTTGTACAGTCGAGTAATTAAAAAGATGGCTTCGCCTTTTTCTTAGGAATACAACGAGAATAGGCAAGATAGATTGTGCGTTATTCTTTGGTTGTAAAAGTAGTCCTGGCATCTTAGTACACTTACAATGAAGACCGCGATCCGCATAAATCAACAGTTTTCTTTTGACTTTCAATTATCAACTCATATAAATATAATGTATCTATGAGTTATGTATGCACCGATACCTGCTTTATTTCTATAGCATGAATTGTATGAATGATTGATGACACGAGCTGCAGTCGGAAATGGACGTTCCCATTTAAGATATGCATGTATAATTTGAAGCGATGGCTCGGCTTCAAAGTAAATCAAAAGGAACAAGACATTGATAGTCGTACTGGAAATGGTTGAGGGGAAAGCATGTCAGTTTTGGGGTAAATATCATGTAATATTACCTTTATGTTGACCGATAAACATTGAAAAAACTTATGTTTTTCAACACACACACACACACACACACACACACACACACACACACACACATATATATATATATATATATATATATATATATATATATATATATATATATACGCAGAATGACGTAAAATAAAATCAGTATTTTTTGTCAAGAAATAAATACAGTCCTTCATTTGTTCTTGTTTCAATTGAAATTTATATAACTCGTCGAACAATTTCAATCTTGTGCTCGTCAGAGTTCACGAAAGATAAAGTTATTCGTTTCATTTTACAAAATTCTAGAGGTTTGAGTTTCCTTAAGGGAGATATCAGAACCACGTTAAATATAACGTGGACATAGGCTTGCTTTTGCTTTTGGGAGATATCAGAACAATTAGAGATGTGATGAGATCATCTGAGCTTGATTTCAAACAATTTGGAAAATTTTATTTACATGGTAAATTTCCAAGAAAAACGTGGATAAGGTTCCATGTAAATGGAATCATTTCACGCACTGGAAAATGTATCTACACGTATATTAACGTTATTGATGGGTTTCTCGCAACCGATAAAAGTATCTTTTGTCCCAACAAAAAAACAGTGGCACGTATGTGAATCAGAAGAATGAATATGTGATGCAAAAATATATTCATGTACGTTTTGCACAGAATAAAAAAATACTTAACGTTTTGACCTAACCATTCGGTTTAAGCATCGACCGAGAAGTGATTAAAACCGATTGTATGTGCAGGGTTTAACGGCGCATCAGCACAATTACGGTCATTTTGGTTCCTAGTAATCGTAAGGCACAAAAATAAAAATAATAAAAGCAAAAAATATTCTTAAAAAGAACAAACTCAATTTTGTTCAAGTTATTTGTGATATTGTCCTGAGAAGCATCCCAGGACATCAATGTTGCCTACGTTAATCGCCTATTGCGACATGTAGAAGGGCGCATTGGGCTAACTGTACGTGCTGAGTTCAGATGGGAGCTGGGGAGCGTAGCAGAGTAATTTCCAGTAGAGAAACCAGTGTCAAAGTTGAGTGTAGCGGTAATTTAAAGCAGAGAAACCCAAGTCAAGAAAACTCGATCAACATAATATAATTATTATGGAAGTTGCAGACTGTCATTTTTTAAACAAAGCTTAAGCTTAAGTTTCGTACCAAACGGTTTCGAGAAAACGATGTCAGGTCAAAGAAAATACAATTTTTTTATGTAAAAAAACAAACAAACAGTAAACGCATGAGAAGCAATCATATCTTATACACAACATTGCTAACCCAACAAAGCAGACAAAGTATAAATATCGTGTCCGTTGCTACATAAAATGGACATACACCAGTGATACTACGTGTAGTTTTTCACCTTCGCGTATCGCTGAACACAATTTTAAAATGTCAAACCAATATTCAAAGCGACCAGGTCATAAACTCCTCATAGCCAACCGTGTGAACAATGATTTGGCCATGCTAGTTACTGGTAAGTGCCCTAGAATGCACCTGTGCAGAAAGACTGACATGATTAAACATGTCACTAACAAGGACGTATACTTTAAACATGTCACTAACAAGGACGTATACTTTGTAGGACAATAACAAAGTTCTTAGTCATAAAAGAAACTTACGGCTAAATCATCAAGTAATGACATCTGTCACATAAATAAAACTTTAGAAGTCTCTGTACAATATGTGACAGTTGGATACATATCCTTGCGAGTTTTTTTTATTGTTTTGTTGCTGTTGTTTTTTTTTGGGGGGGGGGGATAATTATCGCAGCAATCATGTGTCATGAAAATCGTCAACATTTCAGCACCTGTCCTGAATTTCACCGACAAAAACTTAAACCTAGATTTAACTGTAAATTTATAATCCATATATCTATTGAATGAAATTTAAGTTCGACTGAAAACGGACCAATAAAATATCTTAAATCTAAACCTAACATTAAATTTATAACCCACAGATCTTATTGGTTTAAATTTAAGCCTGACTTTAAACTGACCAATTAAATGTTTTGAGTCTAGAATCAACTTAAGACTTTTGTGTTGGCGAAACTGAATCCTGGATATACTCAGTTAAACTTTTTCTTTTATTCCAAAACATGCCAGTAAACAGAAAGTTTGAAGCATGCCTAAGAAAAACTAATTTGAGCGTTTACGAGAAAATAACCAAGGAAAAAACAGAGTGGACTTGTATATGAGAAACACAAAATTTATATGATAATAGCAACATCCATAGAATAGATAGTAAATGATGGCATAAACTGGGAAAACAGATCGTACTCGTATCTTTCGCAAAATTGGTGCTATTGTAAATATTTATTTATTTACTTATCTGCATTATGCATTGAAACGTCAAAGCAATTTCTTTGATGTTGACTTTCCTACAGGGTGAAGCATTATGGTGTGTGCGTGGAACGCTTGACAATTCGTCTTCCATTTTTGAAAATTAAACAAAGGAAGATGAAACGATGCAAAATGCTTCATTCTTCCAACTTTTCATCAGTAAAATTAAAAGCTAAAGATGAAAGATTTAAAGATGGAAAACGGAACAATTTTTCAATCTTGTATTTTTGAGAAGGCAAAGACATATGATGAAAAGGCGAGAACTGTTTTCACCTTCCTTATTGTTTTAAATGATGCAAAGATGATTTTTAAAATCTATCTTTTCATTTTGCAAAGTTAGGTTTTGAAATTCGGATTTAGGACGTGACTTCTCAAACAAACATCTTCCGTTATATCAAATTAGCGGTATCTTTACGTTTGCACCATTCAGTTCTTTTATGGTACCTGGCAGATGATTTTATGCAGATTTTGTTCTATCGGGAAGCAAGTGTAATTATCTCTGTTTTAATATCACGTAAAATATCTTACAATCTGCGACACGTGACATTAGATATGCCACTTAATTCTGTATGCCTTTACTGTGATAGCAGAAAGTGGTCATTTTCTTTTGATGCTGTCCCTCTGTCCACTCGAATCTATTTCTGTAAGATACCACACTATAATCTAACCTCCAGTCATGAAATTTTGTGCGCGCATTATCAATTTGCGCCTATTGATGACCTGGTTAGATGCGAGTGGGTGGGTTGTTAATTTCAGATCACGTGCTTCCAATTTTTGTGTACATTCTTTTATGACAGGTTAGACTTAAATGAAAATCTGATAAATCTGTTTTAAGAAAACACTATAAACTATTTAGCCTTCAGTGAAGAAAATTTATGGGCATGTTTACAATGTATTAGTATCGAAATGATTTAATTAGATTTTCACACTATGATAGCATTTGTTACAAAATGATCTAATTAGATTTTCGCACCATGATAGCATTTGTTACAAAATGATCTAATTAGATTTTCACACTATGACAGCATTTGTTACAAAATGATCTAACTAGATTTTCACACCATGTTAGCATTTGTTACAAAATTAGTTTGTTTCAGTCAGATAGAATAAAGATATTAGAATACTCCACCATTAAATTCTCTATCGTATGCA
Organism: Megalonaias nervosa; assembly: GCA_016617855.1. NCBI lineage: Eukaryota > Metazoa > Mollusca > Bivalvia > Unionida > Unionidae > Megalonaias > Megalonaias nervosa. Next base: position 57,048 of record JAECUM010010170.1, read on the forward strand.
TGTTGGATGAATCTATTCTCGGGTCAATTTTTCTTTCTTTTTTTCCCCTTCTTTTCTTTATATTTTCAAAGCTCTTTGGACGTATACACTTTCAGAACCTTCTTAACACAGTAATCCCAAAGTACTCAATATAGAAATTTTGAAATCTCTTACATTTGGACTTGAATATGTCGTAATGTACTTTATAAATATATGTCCTTTCTTAGTTTTTCTTTTACGTTTTGTTTTTACCTGAACAATAAATTCCACTTAAATTTAATTGCTTCAAATTTATCTACAAAAAAAAATAACTCATCAAAATGTACATTTTCTTGTGACAATTTTGTTTAGAAAATGGCGAGTTGTGTGATACAGCAGTAAACCGTTTCTAGTAAGTCGTAATCTATGCTAATGAGAGAAACAAACGCTTCTGTACTATGTCTAATTAGACGCTTACCCATGCATGAAAATTACCTCATCTCTAGAATGATATAATGTATGGAGTTAGGTCTGACAAAAGACAAATTACCATGCCAAGGTTTTCAATGTGTATGACTGCATCTTCCTCATTCTTATGTATAAAGGTGTAACTTAAAAGTTCTTCAACACTATACATCTCTTACATACAAACGTACATACATACATACATACATACATACACGCACTCACGCACGCATGCATACATACCTACATACTCACACAGTCACACATACATACATACATACATACATACATACATACATACATACATACATACAAGTTGAAATGTATGATATTGCCTTAAGAATTATCTATCGAGATCGAGGAGCAAGTTTCAAAGCTTAAGTAAAGACGGTCTTCTAGAAACAAATTAATAATAATAATAATAATAATAATAATAATAATAATAATAATAATAAGGAGGAAGAGGAGGAGGAGAAGCAAGAGAAGGAGGAAGAGGAGGATTATGATGAAGCTACCTTGCAACATTAGCAGGGTAATTACGCCTCAGCTAAATAATGTATCTATAGGATAAATCCTACAGTAAGTTAAATAATTTCTCCGAAACATTAGAGACTTGGAGAATAATATTTCACTTTTCTATCTCCATTTTGTCTGAGATATGAACATAAATAATTTTGCCAGAGTACTGGCCCGAGGATTGTAGTAGGGCGATGGTTGCTCTGGGCTATACTAGGATGATATATGAATTCTCTCGAGCAGAAGCACCATTTGAGGGTCTGGTGTCAGAGGTTCTTGTTCTTTCCAAAAGAACGATCAGCATAGGTCGAGAGCATCATTTATATAGTCCTCACTCGACTGTCCTGCTATCGCATTATACGCTAGCAGGCGTTTTGTACGAGACACATTTTGAACCTTAAGGTGTACGTTTAACCATATTTATTATTACTTGCGGCCATGAAGGTGTATGGGAATCAAGGTTCATTGTCGATTTGTTGTCTGTTTTGTTTGCTCTTTTGTCGTGAATCTTGAAGGCTTTTTTTTCATTAAGGCACTGGGGGAAAAAAAAACAACAAACAACCACACACACACACACACACACACACACACACACAAAGGTACTACAATTACTCTCTGAAACTTTCACTTGTTACATGAGGGGTAGTTATTAAAATCTGTGTTCTAATCGTGCATATGTTCGGAATTATAGAGTAATATTACCAGTGTTATCTTGAAATTATCGATGCGGATAATGTAGTGTCCTTGAGCAAGACGCTCTGATCAGTTTGCCTCAGCGCTAAATAACTTATACGTGTTGATGTGTCGTATAAAAACCAAACCAAACCAAAACCTTTATGTTACACCCCACCCACATTAATTTTCATTTCTCTTCTCCGTCTAACCGGAAATAGGGAAGATAATCACCACGGCTCGTCATTATCACTTACATGTTGTAGTTAAACAAGTACCAAAATCAAGTTCTTAAAGGTCTACTAGAGTGTAATACACACTATATATCAGAATGTCCATTTTTCGCTAAATAACTCAGAAATGTGCATTAAAAATGCATATTTTAACTCACAGAGAAGAAAATAAAGATAATGTGTGCATTTATCGATGTTTTACAGAAAACGCTCCGGAAATATTTGTATACTTCCAGTGATAATAGGATTTCCGGAAGTGACGTACTGTCGGGAAGTCCCCCAAGTTTAGCGTATGTGGTGATGATGGCTGAATTTAGTGATGATTCAAGCGAATTTTCGGCAAATTTGTCATGTTCATTTTCGTCGTGTGAGGAAGATGAACTCCTCGAGGATGGCGAACGTAATGAATCTTAAGAAAATTCTGCTCGCTGAGGTTAGACAGTACCAATTTAAGCCCGAACGGGATGAGAATTATATAATAATTATAATAATAATACATTGCTGATTATTATGTTATTGTGGTACAAAAGGAAGAACAAAAGTCTAACCATGCATCACATATACATATATATCATACTTTAACATGTAAGAACTTCTCATAAATTTTCCACAAGTTTGCTATCTAATGGAGTGTATTTACCATGTATATTGGTGTACCTGTGGAAATTGCAACAGTAAAGAAATAGTCGAGAAGTGTAGATGCTGTAAAGAGATTATGATTTTGAATAAGACTGTGGAGGTCAAGGTGGATTGTATCATTGATCTTCCAAGATTTCATACAGTTTGCTTGGATGAATATGTCCTGGAAGCAGCATACTGTGCCTACATTCAGCAATATGGAAATTGCAAAGAAATCCTGTCCGAGTACATGAACACTTGTAGGCAGAATATTCTTAGAGTAGTTATGGTGCCACTATCAGGGTCAATTTTGGGAGAAGTGATTGCCTTACACACATGTGAAAATTATGCTTAAAATTCCTTTTCATAAAATCCTTCCTTTATGAACAAAATGTATCAGTACTATCACTTTACTTGAGTGTGGAATTTTTACCCAAACCTTTCATTTTGATAACAGATCGTGCTAAAATCATTCGTCCATTATCCTGGTAATTCTCATGAAAAATTCTGTAACCCTCTGTCATTTAATTTCTTGAACAGATTCTATACTGTGACATTAAAAACATATTGCTGTCTGTTCATGTTCACATTTGATTCATTTAGCTTCCTAACACTGGTTGTAGTAAAATCAAATTTTATGCTAAAGGCATTGACTCTGAAAACATGAAATAAGTAACAGAAAACCGGGACACATGAAATAACATAACTTTATTCAAGTTTAAAAATTTGCTGTATATTCTATTTTCAGTCATAACAGATACATGGCAGCATACAGGTGGCAATAACTGTCTATCAACTGTCTAGGGCTTCCTGACCACTTCCTCCAGCGCTGCCATCAATTCTTCAACATAGTCTGAAAAAAAATAATTGTTATCCCAGTAATTCAAGAAACTTAAAAATGTCATCCACTGCCTATATTCATACTGACAATTTACCAAAGAGAATTAATGGAACTGGAAACAAGACTTAATTAGTATTCAATTGAACATCACATAAATCATAGTTTAATGAATGAATAATAATAATAATAATAATAATTTTTGTTGTGATATATGATTTTGATGTGCTACAAAAAAGACTCTGTGTTAGCTTTGTTTTGATTAAATTCTTTCAAGTTCGAGTTGCTTTGCTTTAGTTAGTTTCTCCCTTCTGTGTGTGTATGTACAGGACCGAGGAGGAGGGGACAGACTGTATTCCTAGTGATATGTTCACTGTCCAACTTTAATATAACTTGATAGAACTGTTATATTACTATATGTGCTTGTATACGAGTTTTATCAAATGGTATCATTCAGTGTAGTAAAAATTTCGATATCTACATACCCTTGGCTACATGTCACACATCATAATAGTGTGTGGCTCTCGTATTCTCTCTGATCCATTTCTGTATCTGAACATGCCTGTCTGTAATAATAGTGTCCACCTCCACACTGTGGTTCTGCAGTTTTTTATGGCTCTAGAAAGTTCCTCTTTCTCCAAGTCATAACTGCTCTTCAATTCATTGATCTGAATAAAAGAGAAAACAAAATGTGTTGAGCAAAATTAACAATACTTCTATTTCTTGAAATGTGACATCATCTGTACATAGCTTAAATGTGTTTACCAACATTTAAAAAATGGATTTATGCATAAGTAACACTGAAAAAGTAAGCTCATTTTCTTGCATGAGTGTCATGTATGAATGCTGACAAGTACATGAAAGTTTGCAGTGCCTTTGCTCCTCCTCTTTACTTGCTGGACATTTACTTCACAACCTGTGTAGTAGGTGAAATGTTAGATGTGTATTCTGATCATCGTGGTTTTCACACAGATGAGGATTTTTCATGAATATGTGTATATGCTTGGTCTACCGAGTAAAACGCTTACATAATCATACTGAGCTTAGTTTATACAATGTTATATGTTTCGTTTGCTTGTTTGTTTTTTCTTAAGTGTCCTATCAGTTTGACACTGAACAGCAATACTGCATGATGGTGTATCTAGTCCCTGTAATAAGAATATGAAAAATGTGTTTCATGCCTTTGCAGTAGATATGGTAGTCACACATGAAGTCTTTTGCATGTCTGAATAATAATTGACAAATACACCAAATCTTTTTCCTTACTTTAACAACTAAGGGTTGATCATAACGTTTGACATATTACCAATACATTGTAGTTTTTCCACAATAAAAAAATTACATAGCTTAATTATTCACACGTATGCTGATACAATTTGTGAGGCCTTAGGAATCCATATAAACTATGAAGCTATGCAAACTATGTAAACAGGGAATGAATGGAAAGTTCACTGTCACATCAAAATGCACCACAGGGTATGTCACACCATCTACAGTCTTAGGTTCTCTCTAGTGCATTATCTTCCGGGTGCTGGTTCTCCAAATTCTCATTTAGTACCTAAAAAAAGACACACATACATACATACATACATACATACATACATACATATATATATATATATATATATATATATATATATATATATATATATATAGTTACGTATATGTAATTTAATTACTTGTGTGTTAGTTTTAAATTCTTTTTTATTTTAATTTTGTTTCATTACATTTTATTTTAATGATAATTTTC